>CM021708.1:306369-542511 GCA_011074415.1 Stictonetta naevosa | reverse complement strand
GGGGGGGGGGGGGGGGGAGGCACAGCAAACAGAAGTTATTGATATGGAATCAAAATGAGCAAATAAATTAAGCATCAGTGAAAACCTTGGTCATGGAAGGACCAATTAAATAGGAGAGCAGAAAATACTGACCTGGAAGTCAAGCTGGTTGGAGTAGGGATGAAAGCAGCAGTTTGGAGAAAAACAGGGAGAGAGACAGAAAAAGAGAATAAAGGGAGGAACACATTAGTTCTTTAACAATATAACAAGCAGATGTTATATCAGTAAATTTTACTGAGAAACAAAACAAAAAAAAAAGGAAAAGGAAAAAAAATTTCTGCACAGAGCATATCCTTGCTGTACACTGAACACAACGGATATTTTAAAGTAAATGGCACCTTGTCATTGTGGACTGTTGAACACTATCCATATTTATAACCATTTTAATGTATACGCATACCAACATGGAACATATAGATTAGCTGTTTACTGGTAGTGTTTGCTGCCACACAAACGTCTCCATACGATGAAGTCTTTTTGAGGCCACCAGGGGTTTGAACACTTACATTCACCAAGTCTTCTCATGAAAACCAAAACAGTGAAACCATTTGGCAGTTTGTTAAAGACGTTATTTAGAAGTTCACCCCTCTCACCACCCCCAGGAAAGAGTCTCTTTTAAAGCTGACAGATTTTTTTTTTTTTTTTTTTTTCTGTTCTGAAGAATAAGGCTAATTCTTCATATTCTTCATTACTGAAAATATCCTGGTGCTTGATCATGTATTTTTCAGAAATATCCACCATTCTTTCAATTAAGTATGAAAAAAACAAAACAAAACAAAACAAAAACTGCCTTATACCAAGCTAGACTAATCCTTGGAGATGTCACTGGTGCACAATTTTTCACTCATACATGAAAAGTACTTTTTTTTCTTTAAGCCTGAAAATACTTTCTTTGAACACCTTTTTTACATATGCTGATGTTTTCAAGTTTCTGCAATGAGTTTTCAGTGCTGAGTGAACTTACTATTTTCATCAGAATTCAAACCCAAAGGAATTCAGAATAAATTAATTGTAGTGTGAATATCCTAAAGCCTTAAATGCACATCTACAGTACTATTACCCAAAACTTATGAACACACATGCTAAATAACTATACAGACACACTGAAAAATATGATCTGGAACGTGAAATCTATTCAATAAAACCTGAAAGCCCCTAAACAAAGATGTTCTGCTTCAAATAATCAGGATGTTCCCATTTACAGTGCAAAATGTACAATCTATGCCAACGCCTATGAGAAAGAACTAGATCAAGGGCTTTTTCATCACCTGTTTGAAAGAGAACTACTGCAAAAAACATAATTAAGGCCACATAATACTGCGGTCCCTTTTTTCTCTCCTTTCTCTCTGCTTACTATTCAGCCATCTAGTCTGTGCTACATGACACATCCCTGACACTGTCTACAAAGTTACATTGCATTGTAAAACCAAACTGCTTTTGTCTCATAGATAAAAGAGTATTTTTAAATTAACTTTCGTTAACATACATATTCATATAGGCTTTGCTAAGAAGCTACACTCAACCAAGCAAATGACTGACCAGCTAGTGTGATGCTGAAGAAAACCAGATCAAGGTTTTGCATTCTACTCTATATATTTTCTCAACCTCCATCATCAAGATTTCACTCTTAAACCAGCAATAGTCTGATTATCTGTTACCAGACAGGTTTGTTCAGAGCTAATTCTCTCTGAGGAAGCAGGTAACATGTTAGTCCTTCCCTAACTCTTACTTTCAGCTTTTGCCCAAGCTATTTCTGCATCCCTGAGGATAACTAAAATCAAAAGACCACTGCATCCTGAGCTGAGTCTTGCTGTTAGATAGTCAGTCTGGCCTGTCTAGTAAGGGTGCTCAAAGCAATTAACAACAAGGGATACTTAAATATGACTCTGCATGAGAAAGTAATTACTAATCTAGTTCTTTTCCTCTAAAGAGACTACTTTCCTGCATGGAATTTATCATTCCATGTAATGTTCTTTAAAACAGAGTCCAGAGAACAGCCTGGAATGTTTACAGCATCAGGATCCAAGAGCAAAGGCAGCCTCTCCAATCTTTTTTCATCCGCATACAGTGTCCTGTTTTCTCCCAGTCCTTCTGATTAAATCCAAAGAACACAATGCAGGCAATGGGGTACCTGCATTTCTTGCATTCTGAGAGCACTTCGTTATTGTCCTCAACCCCTAGGAAACCACTTTTAATATACGGAATGTGTTTGCATAGATATCTCTACAATGCTAAGTAAGGTAAAGTTAACACAAATGCCATGCACATGGGTTGCTAACAGCATACTATTCTTGTAAGAGCAAAAGACTGTGAGGAATAACCTGGTTCTGAGGCCTGAACTCGTCCATGCAGGTGCAGGCAGCCATATGTCATAATCAGATTCATGAATCTGTCAAGCCACACCTTAAAAGTAGTTAGGTTTCTCATTCCCTTTTTTTCATTTAGCAAGCTGTTTCAGAGCCTTCCTTCCTCTGAAAATTAGAAAGCTTTCTATCATTTCTTTACCTTTCCAGACTAAATTTATTAATGGATAGTTCATATCCATTGAATTAGGTGCTAAAACTCTTCTTTTACTTATATCACCCTTCTTCCACTGCAGGGCTTACCCATTCACATATTCACAGAGAACACACATCTCTACTGAGCCTGTTTTGCTAGGGAAATAAACCAGTGCTGAAGTTTAGACTCCTCTGACACCAGTACTCCATTTGCCTAATTATCCTACCAGCCCTCTCTGCACCTGTTTCCAGTTTCTATTCAACTTCCTTGAATATGACTGATGAGAAGTACACAGCAGTGTTCCATGTGGGGATTTGCAACTGCTTGCTGATATTACTACTTTCCTATCGTTACGGTAAACATTTATTCTGACATACCAGGATTCACTCCTCATTATTTAGACGGCTCATAACAACATTGCCATAAGCAAATCTATCTACTCTCTCTTTTCCTCAATTGTATCAGGGATTATCCTTAGTGTACAGCTGGCAATTTTATTGGTCCTAACTTCATAGTCATGCATTTTAAACTATTACATATCACTTAATTTCATTATTTAAACTCCCCAGCATACCTCACAAATAATAATACTTCTCATGCTAACACTGCTAATAAAAGCATTGAAAAACATAATTGCTCCATCCTGACAGTCTTCTCAGCTGCAATATCTCCATTTGGAGATATTGGCCCTTCACATTAAAATTTATATTGCATTTTATTTTAACTTGGTCTCATTATAAACAGATAAATCATGAAAGATATAATAGAAGTTATCAAACAGCATTAGTAGAAGAGGACAAAGCACTTCTCCTACATAGTAGCAGTAAGGAGTTATAAAATGAGAATACTTTTGTACATATGTAATAACTTACGAAACAGACCTGCATGTTTGTATATATGAGGAACAGCATGAATCATGAATCTTAAGTGATGCAACACGGTAGTGTGATAGTTTGAGGCAAGAGAAAGATCATTCAGATAAAATCTTCTTCAGTATTATTAATGTTCATCTGCCAAATAGTATGCAACTCTAAATTTAATTCCTCATATCTAGAAACAGATATTTCTGCCTCTGAGTATTTGAAACTCAATTATATACTCAGCTTTTCTGTATAAAAGTGATTCATGATCTTGTTTTCATTTTTAATTGATTTTGTAGATGATAACATTATTGCAGATATGTATTTTCTTTTCAGATGAACTGATTTTATACAAGCATCCCATGCTGCTGATGAATTTATATGTGAATATATGAAATATCATGAAGATATAGTTTGCAGTACTCTTAATTATAGCTCTCTTAGGATTTTTTTTATAAATGTTGAGAAATTATGTTGTTGCAATTATCTTGAAATGTAAAAATGATGGCAGAGCAGTGAGCATGGATCCCACCAAGCTGTTAACCAACAAATATGTTACAAAAGAACATACATTTTCCTACAAAACACCAGACAAGCCTTGCATCTGTTACAAGAAATGTTGAAGATATGCTGTTTCTGAGCAGCCAAAAAAATAGAATGGGAAAAAGTAAGGAGAGAAAATAGCAACACAGAGCACATTATATGAATTTAAAAACAGCAGGACAAGAAGGAAAGAACATTTTCGAATATGCTTCTGTTAAAGTTGCAGTCATTTTCACAATGCCTTTCCCCCATAAAGTGGGTAAAATGAGCTTTGGCTCCACCTCTTCCCTTCAATAATGAGCCAATCAAGTAGTCATTAAAATCAGAAAAAGTAGTAGCACTTCATAAAATGTTACAGTAATTTACACTCCACCTAACCCCCTACAAAGGAGAATTTCAACATCAAACTTCCCTGTCTAGGGACACCAACAGGTGGCACAGTTATATAAAGATTTAGATCTCTGGCCAATATTTTTCAAAAATGAGGAAGAGGGAGGGAAAATAACTTAAATTTTAGAGAAACCCAAGGTGAGCCTAATTAATAGGAAAAGTTAGATACTCACCGTCTAAAAATATTTCCTTATTAGAACAGTATATTGCTGACAGTTTGCTAGGATTGCTGTACCAAACCACCACTTTGTGTCTGTGCTGATGTATGGTGGAAAGTAGCTTTAAGACCAAGTAAATGTGATAATGATTTAACTCCTGTTGATGCAATCAATTTCTATGGTCTTTTTTTTTTTTTTTTTTTCCTATTTTTCCTATTTTACAATAGCGTATACCGTATATATAAGAATTCTGAATTAATCTTGGAAGCTGTATATTACGTTAAATCATGTGAGAAATTAAATTACAGTTAAAAGAATTCACAAAGAAATCTTAGAGCAGCATAAGTATAAAAAATAACAATATACTACCTTCCTTGGCTGGTCATACCACAGATACTTTATTGTAAGCATTACAGGAGCTCTTAAAGGTTTGTAGCAAAGCTTTACTTCTACATCAAATTCCAAGTACAGCATAACCTCTTCAGCCTACAATAAATCTCTTAAAATTATTCTCTTGTACTAAAGTTTAGCATGCCTACTAGTGCATCTAGAGTCACACAATAATTCGGTAGGTTTTAGAGCCCTATCAGCTACCATTCCTGTAAAGAATACAGTATCAGGCTGCATCAGGTTGCTCACACATGGAGTCACTATATTACAAG
The DNA here is from genome assembly GCA_011074415.1 of Stictonetta naevosa. Taxonomy (NCBI): domain Eukaryota; kingdom Metazoa; phylum Chordata; class Aves; order Anseriformes; family Anatidae; genus Stictonetta; species Stictonetta naevosa. Next base: position 537,360 of record CM021708.1, on the reverse strand, counting down.
CCTAGGTCTGTAATTGCCCCTACAGGACATGCAGCAGTGGATGGAATAAGCAGCATTTTCATGCCCACACAGATCCACTGTGTTATCTTTTTTCCAATATGCTGCTTTAGAATGTTGAAAAGTTTAGGCAGAACTCATGTTCATGGTGTCCAAGTGACCATTCTTCTATAATACCTTCCTCCATTATCTACTTTACACATTAAATTCCAAGAAAATACCAGAGTATTCTAAACACCTCCTGACGTGATGAGAGAAGTAATCACTAAGTTTGTCCTCATGTAAACAACTGATTACATGTCGAGTACAAATCTTTATTTATCACTTTAAATTTGAGGTCTCTATTCTCATGGCACATTGATTGATAAATACATACCATTCCTTATTATTATTAAATCAAACTTGTGCCAAACGTCTTCAGAGAAAGGTAGGTTTTGGCAACAGAACTGTGGAGGTTGATAACTAATCATAAATAGGAGACATTCTACAAAGCTCCCTTTCTAAGGTGATTGTTTTGCTCCCCCTAGGGTAACCAGTATTTCTGACAGATCTTCCTGTTTCGTGGTAATTCTCCCTAACAGGGTAGAGCAGTGCTATGTCTTGACGGGAAGTATAACAATAATCAGAAGATCTCTTAAACCTCAATTTTAGCACCATGAAACCCCTTTTCTTCCAACTTGATCACTAGAAAACAGTATGTAAAATATTTGAAAAAGTAAAATTCCTTCTTTCATTTACCTAAGAGTGCTTAGGAGTACAGGAAGAGAACAAAGAATTCAGAAACACAGAAATTTCTTATCAAACAAATGGCAACATTATCTATGGAAGAAGCTTCTCAGATTATTTAATTACAAAAAAGGGCATGAGACATTGACCCCAAAACCATTATTCTATTTCCATTAAGGAAAGACCATACAACCTTCCCACAATTAAGAAAAAAAAAAAATGGTCAACACAGAAAATACTCATCTGAAGAAGGCAACCATTTCTCAGAACCACTAAGAAATACTGACAGCACAAGACCAGAAATACTAAGAAATACTGACAGCACAAGACCAGAAATACTTACCAATGCTTTTCAGGACCTCTTAGAACTAGTGATCCTGTTTGCATTGAAGAAACATATGTGGGGACAGCTTTGATTTACCCGTTACTAGAAAGACAAGGCTGTTGCCCTAACAGGAGGGCTGTCATTGTAAATTTTATATGGCTTTTCCTTTGTACATTCCTTTTACGGAGACTGCAAAAAAGTGTTAACCTTAAATTGTTCCAAAGTCATCAGAGAGGAGATGTGATTCTTAAGTATCAATCTTTTTCATTTCTGATACAATTTCACAAAACATCACAAATGTACTGTTAAAAACATATATTCTACCCTTAACTTCTCTTTAGTGAAGAGCAAGTAAATAAAAATGCCACTCAATGGAAAACAAATAATATAAAAATTACCTTTCTAACTCAGCAATTTTCTTATCTTTGTCATTCTTCTCATTCTCTACTTCCTTGAGTATTTCTAGAAGTCTGTCAACCTCAGCCTGAGCTTTTCCACATTCTTCTCTATAGTATGATGCCTCTTTATCAAGCTGTTTCATTCTGTCTGCAAATTCTGGGTTCATCCGTGCCTCCTCTTCAGCCTCATGAGCCTTCAGAATCAATATTTAAATAATAATAAAATATAATAATAACGACAGTAATTTGTATAGCTTTAAGAGCTTCACTTCTTCAGTCTCGGAGTTAAAATTTTCATTAAAAAGGATTATAGGTATTTCTGTCCTATAATATTTTTCTACAGAAGTTTTATAAAAAGGAATTCAAGTACCCTTGCAGTCTAAAATTACTTTCAAATGCTATCTTACCAAAGCTTCATCCTGAAGTGGGAGGGCATTTATTAAACAAAGAGTAGTGTTTGTTTGGTTGGTTTTTTGTTTTGTTTCTTATTAGCATGACCACAGTTTAAGGCTGTTGTTTTGTTGTTTTAATTTTTAAAAATCACCTTGTAATTCATTTAATTCACTTCACGCTTTTTAAGTCTTTCAAATGTATAGACAATCTTTCTCCATACATGTACGTTTTTTCCATGAACATACACATATATACACAGATATATATATGTATATACATATTGTAATCTGTATCACCAAATGTTTCAAATACAGCTTGATACTAAGAATATAAAAGTAAGAAATTGTTTATATGCAGTGCTGTTTTCAAAAGACAGATCAATGAACTAAAAAGTTTCTTTCAGCAGACATTTTACCAAATAATCCTTTTTATTTTATTTTTTTTAATTTTATTTATTTATTTATTCCCTTATCATGAATACTTAGCCTGAAACATCAGAAGAACAAGCTCATTGGTGACAATGGCACAAACCTGGCAAACACATGCATGGATGGGTGGCAGTTTCACAGACAAGAACAAATGCAATGAACACAACAACAGCGTAGAGCCCAATCTTACTCCCATCAAATCTAATGGCAAAAAAAAACCAACAACGTAAATGGGAGCATCATCAGGCATCAAGTGCTTCATTTGTTGGCTGGAATAATCACAGACAGATGGAAACAACAATGCACTGCAATGCTTAGCCTACCCCTTGCTTCCCATTATTCCTAATTGGCATCTTGAAAGAGCAGGCAAGGAAAAAACAAGTAGTTTAATGCAGTGCACATTAGACATAGAAAATTCATTTTTTTAATATACAAAAAATTTACAGAAATTCAGGATATTTAGAACTGAAAGTCTTCCAACTATCTTATTATGCAGAAAAAAAAAAAAAAAAAAAAAAGGATTATCTTCTTAATTTCAGGGAATAGACAATGCAAGCAAGCAATGGAAGAAATGCCAGTCAAAATGAAACATGCATGTTTTAGAAAGAATTAATATAAAATACAGCTATTAGAAGGCTCATATTCTTTGCAATGGTTAAAATTTTCTGTATAAATAAAGTACAAGTCTGGGTTCAGTATAAATACAAAAATTAAAAAATGAAATTACTGGAAAGAAACTTAGGAATTTTATTTGTAACATATCATTTAAGCATGAGGATAGTAAGAAAAGGATGGAAAATTTTATGTTTTATTTATCCCATTGTGAGATTTTTAATCAGAAGGAATATTTAGTTACCAATACAGGAGAAGCCATAACGGGAATTACCATAAAAGGAGAAGCCTACAAAACTTACTAGCCTTGCTCTTCAAATGTTCCAATGTTGCTCTTCAAATATTCTATTTGGGATGCTCCAGCCCTTATACAAAAGTTTCCTAACAGAGTTTATTTCAATGTAATACCCACAGAGACGTTAGCAAGAGATTCCTTTTCATCCTCCTATACCTCCCTGCTTTAATATTAAAGTTTGATTTATTTTATGCTGAGTTTTAGCAGTGTCAAGAAATTTACTTTCAGCTAGCTATGTAATTTTTTAATTAAAAGCAATATGCAGACTGCCAATTATTTGAGACACTGGGTACCATTTCCAGTCTGCACACTACTTCCATTTTCCACCAGTTCTATTAAGAAATTAGACAATATTTTACCTCTCCAAAATGGGACCTAGGTGTTCTTCCACAAAGAATAAACAAGTGAAGGAGAAAAGTAATTCCAAATTTTGGTAAAGGTAAATTCACTAAAAAAAAAAACTCTTGTCTTTAAAATACTAGCAAACCTATGCAAAAAGCATTTCATTCCATATTGTTCTTCAGATTCCTCCTCATCTCCTAAGGGAAGAACAGAATTTCAGTTCCACTCTAAAGCTATTGCTGCTTCATATTCTTCCCTGTCACTTTCCTCTTCTGTTCCTTTCAATGCATAAGATGCTTATTTGCCAACTTTGGTTCAATCACTTCATAAACAGGCAGAAAACCCACCTTTCTGCCTCTAGCCTGCCTGTGCGGCTCCAAAATGCACTGAACAAATCATCTACTGAACAGCTCATAACTAAAACGTAACCTGAAACAATAGATATAAATTATATTCTCTAGTTTAGCCCTATAATCCTTGCATAATAACATGCTAAGGAAATTGATGTTAAATTGCAAAAGTATTTTCAATTCTTCTTCTTTGTCTGGTATTTATAGCATTCCATATTTGTGGGATGTGTTTTTGGAAACTTCCCTACCACAAACTTGGCCATTTCCCTACAGTTCTCAAAATGAAGTAGAACCTATAAGATACGATTTACTCCAAATGATTTAGTATGCAACCTCAACAGGGGTTTGACATGCAGCACAAATATCCATAATGTCATATATAAATCAGTATAAGCATTTGTTACAAAGGGAAGAATAACATTATTCAGAAAGAGAGAGCAAAATTATTTTAGTATTAAAAATGACCAATTAAGTTGGTTGAACTTCCTGTAGAGTATTTTGGACTATTTATACAAACAAGAGTTGTTTGTTTGCATAAAGGAGGCAGGAATCAGACTTCTACAGGGGTATTGCCTTAAAGAAGGAGGAAAACAAAGTTAGTAAAATATGGATAGCAAGAACATGAAACATTTTTTTAAAGGAGCTTTCCCTTGAAGGAAACCCTTATGTTGCTGACAAAGCTGCTGGTACTATAATTGACCAGACAACAAAATAAAATCCATATGACAGTGCCAGGATAAAGGTATAGAATTACTTATAAGATACTTAATATGTTTTATTTGCAAGATGTGTTTGAATTTGTACGAGGCAATTTAAAAAAAAAAAAAAAAAATCTTATATGAAGATCAGGGATGATTTGTTTCCAGATGGAACTGGACTTCTGAGGTCAAACAGTAGGCCCAACACAGCCTACTGTTTCAGCTCAACTGACATTGACCCTGCTCCCAACCAGGCAGGCTAAATGTGGGAGACAGGCTTGGATCACTCCTAATCAGAAGCTGTATGGTTAATCACATGCATTAGAAAGTCACCATCACTTGCAGTTACCACCTATCCTATTTCTATTTCCATCCTCCTTTTTCTTCCCATGTTCTCTGTTTTCCTGGGGAGAATACATTTTCTATTTTTATGGAGAAGAGTAACTTGCGTCATGAGCACCTTTCTGCAGCCAGGTAGTTGATCTATTAATCTGTATTTTTAATGCTTACATGTGCAGATTAGCCATAGGAAACACAATCTAAAATTTCAATTTTCACACTGGTCTTATGGTCTTTCATCTGTCATTTTGTGGCTATATTGTATATTACTTTTCCAATTCAATAAAAATAGCATATCACTAAGAATTTCACTAATTCTTGCAGTACCTATATATCCGTACCGATATTTGCCTAAGTACTACAAATATTGTAGAATTAAAGTTATATGTCCTCATGTAAACAGAAAATTTCCTACAGGAAAACAATAATAGTATGGCACAAACATATAACATGAATTACTTAGTGAGTTAAAATTTTATGGTACAACCATGCATGCATTATTCTGCATAACAGAAATGGATGGATAGATACAGTATTTCATTTTTAAAGCTTCAGACACATACACAGAAATCAAGTGAGTGTTAAATAAATTTAAATGAAACGACTGAATTTACATGCAAGAAATTACTTTGTAAGATCCTTCAAATCTTATTACTTTCAGTAATAAACTAGTAAAAAATTGTCACTATAACAAAATTGTTAACTTCAGGGGCTGCTACAAGCAATTTATAGTAGATTCTACAAACACTGTAAATTTTAATCTGACATTGCTCTCACAAAGCATATGGAAAATAAGTCTTTACTATTGAGAAAAAAAGGTACGTCATTACATTTTCATTACAGGACAAAAACAATCATGTAACTTGTACTGAACTTTGCACAAGAATTCACTGGGTATTTTAAATGTTCAACTTTCAAAGCAAACATGAATAAAAATGTACCCAATTTTGTTCACATCTTATTCATGCAGGCAAATACATTGTGAAATCATTCACTATAGAGTATGCAGGATTTGCATCTCTTCCATATATTCTCCACTTCAGTACTCTAATGTGATAATGCATATAAGAACATTTCCATCCATTGCTGAATTTTAAAAACATTGGATTCAGCATTGAAAGAAAGTCTTGGAGCCAATACTTTTCTGACATGGTAGAAAAAACTAATTCCACCAAAAAAAAAAAAAATAGTTATGTTATTACTGTATGGGCTAAAAGAGGTCTACTCAGAGATTGACTGTTATTTGACACAGTTAAACAAAAGCATTAAAACTTCAGTAGACTGCAATCCATTTTTATGACTCTTTAACGAAAAAAAAGAAAAAAGCATTCTGTTAAATTAAGAAGCATAATGTACAAGCAAGTTGTTTCAGAATCTTGTATTAATGCCATATCAAAAAAAAAAAAAAAAAAGGTGAAAACTTGGATTTGTGGAATTCAAATAAAATGTTGTCATCAACTTCAGTGAAGTCACAACCTCAATTTCAAGGTGGTTTGGGGGAAGGAGGAGATCATTCTTACACTGTTAAAAGTTGACACTATTATGCATTAAAAAAAAAATAGAATCTTTCAATAAAAAAAAAACTTATTTTTCAAGAAAAGTTTACTGAAGAAAACCAGTCTTGAGGATACACTACAATTGCTGTCTGGTACCAAAGGAAAAGGATCTTGCATCCATTATTTCAGAACAGCCATGTTTGTATTTCAGAAAATTAAGCATGAAAGGCAGGGGAAAAAAAAAAAAAAAAAAAAGTAAACTGGTTGACTTTGGAATACCACAGACAAATAGACTAGGAAGGAACAAACAAATTCCATATAGCAAAGTAAATAATACTGAAATAATGACTGGAAAGCATTTAAGAAAATCAAAAGAAAACTAACACAAAATAGACTCCAGTCTGAAGAGACATGCACAGTAGGAGTGCAAATGACATGAATAGGAACGTAACTACCACAAAGGTGATCTGTGATACAGAAAAAAAAAAGTTTTTATAGTTCAAAGGGAAAAGGCCTGACTAGCAGCGTGCTAGATAGTAGAAGCGATAATATCAGATCATATGCTACATAAAAATGATTCGTGACTGGATTCAAAATACAGTTAACCAATAATTTCAAAAGTAAATATGGAATATTTCTTGGGACTCTCTTTTCCCATGCACAAATCATGACATATCTAATACATGGCTAGACTTAGCTATAGGAGACTCCAAAGCTGGAATCCTCGTCCACCATTATTAATGGCAAAATTCTGATTGACTTTGGTGAGGGCAATACTGCCCTAATGCACATTATCATATTATTTAATAAAACCTATATATTCATATGTATATATATAGGTATATACTCCTATATATAGGATTATATACTCCTCCTATATATACTGTCCTAATTACATAATAATTCCAGGTATGATTACTGTGTAAACTTTAGTTTGTAAACTGCCATTACAATCCAGTTGCATCATTATTTCTGTCCTGCTCACAGCACATGTTAAATATAATAGTCTCAGCAAAAAAAAAGTGTTCTCTACAAAGAGAATGTTTATTACAGCTCTTCAAACAGAAAAGTTTACGCACTTAAGTCTAAATGGTAGATATTGTGAGATTAAAGCAGACATTAGCAAGAATAATAATACTAAACAAGTCAAAGTAATAATATTTGGCTTTTTCAAAAACTGTTGCTTGCATTCATCATTATATATTTCAGTATTTTCTTGGATTAAATACAATCTTTTGATATTTTTAATGTATATAAGCTGAATGTGAACTGAATGTCACTTTTACGTGAGTAAAGTTGGTAAGAATTATTTTAGCCACATGACCTTTTGAAAATATTACCAGTCACATCCTAGATACTATTGTTCACCTAATCAATTCAGTCACTTATTATAAAATGAGTAAATTAGAAGTTATTTGTTTGAAGGATCAAATAAAGTACTCCACAAGAAGGAATCAAAAAGCAAAGAAAAAAAAAAAAAAAAGCATGCTTCTCTAATGGAGAAGTTGAGGACCTAAAGGCTAGGATGCTTGTGTTTTTAAAGAAATATATGTAGTTTAATACATTTCACATTCTTAAAATGGCCTTGAAGTCCACAAAGTTTATTTATCTGGATATAATGGATATAGCATAGTGAGCATCAGAAGTATTCTGCAAAGCTCCACAGAGGAAGAGCATAACAAGAGATGATGGATCCTCATGCTTTTATATGTTACAGAGGGCATTTTTAAAAATAACTTACTGGATTGTACATCTGATTGAACAACTGTTCAGCTTGCTACATTGCAAAGTTGGAAGGGAGTGAAGCAGAGACAGGAAAAGAAGGAAAGATCCAGGAAAACAGCATTAGCTCAACAAAACCAGTGCATTTGCACAGAAGAACTTGTCATAAAAAAAAAATAAAAAATAAAATAAAAAGTAGAAATTTCAGATTCTAAACATTCCTTGGTGAAAGTGAGAGGCACAAGGGAAACATAAATGTTGACTTTGGCTCCTAAAAAAGAATAGCTGGAATAAGAAATTTAAGGTTTGTGTTACTTTCCCTTTCTCAAGTTAAATAACCCATGAAATAAAGAAAGGTGTCCACTTTTGATGATTCATTAAGTGCTGCTCTTAAGCAATGAATCATGAGAAGTGCTTTTGGCTGAGGCTGCAATTTATCACCAAAGCTTCAAAGCTGGTAATAATAAAAGATTAATTAAATTCTATCATTACATTTATTACTTTTCTTTTGTTTAACACAAGACTGAATTTTCTATGCAGAATGACTTTTGAACAGTACAGCTTGGCAAAAAGTCCTTTAGTGACTGCAAATATGTCAGTAAGTGAGTAAATTTAAAATAATGACAAACAAAAGGAGGAAATTCTGAAGTGGATAATAAGATTTTATATACCACACAAAAAAATACTTAGCTACCTATTAAGGTAATTCCTGCTGTTCTTTCACTAATAACAATACAAGATAAGTCAACAAGAAGTCTGTGAACCTGTGGCACAAAGTATCAAACATTCTAGCTTTTATTTTACTTTTTTTTTAAAAAAAAAAACTTCATTAATTTCAATGCTTCATCTTTGTCACAAAAAGTTTAATAAGCATGTCTATGGTTTTAAACATTATTTTGTGTACCAAAATATAGGATAGTAATATGATTAATTACTCTTTATGAACATCTTTCTTGTTAACTTAAATTTGTCTACTCTTTAAAATTAATAGTGGTTTTTAAATGTTTCCTTTTAATGAAATGTAAACAATGCAGCTGAGTAATACTGAAAAATATTTCTATCTAATCAGACTTGATCAAAAGCCTCTTAATTATCACAAAATGAATCTTATTCTCTCCAAAAAAAAAAAAAAAAAAAAAGTGAGTAAGCCAGGGAACATAAACTTTAAAAAAATTATTTGTTTATACTTGCCCCTTGAACACGTTTTCTTTCAGGCATAGCACTTATTACCGTTAGTACTCATGGGAGACAGCAAATCCTAGCAATTGTGCACAGATTATATTCATATTTATTAGCATAACTTGGTACAACGTAAATCAAAATTATTTAGCTATGATCATTTTAAAAAACCATAATGAAAAAGTGTCTTGTCTATGTTATTTTATATAGAGGAGTCATATATAAGCTGCACTCAAATTTATCAAAACAAGATACAGCCCTTGGAGTCAATTCAAAAAAAAAGATGTAAGTTGTTCCCATTCCTCCCAGCTTCTGTAGTGGGTAATGTTCATACATGTGAACATATGCATAAGCACTCATAAGCACACTTACAAGCCATGCAGGTTAATTTACTCTGAATTATGTTGATGTTCCCTCCTACTCTAATGCAGACATATACAAGAATAACCCAGTTTTCTGTTTCAGTTAGTTTTCTGAGGAGTGAAAACACATTGAAAGTAGATTTCTGGGGACCAATTACTTTTAACACAGGATATTTACAGGTTTCAACATAAAGTATTTTATTAGAGAAAACGTGAATTGAAAATTACTATTTGGAGTCTACTATCATTAACAGTCACTGTTCCTGTTCACAACACGCCCACAAAGAAGGTTGTAACTACATTTTATTGTGGAAATACCTGGTCTCCTACAAATGTTGGGTGAATTTCCATTGGGGGCTTTATGCTCTATTTATGATATAATAAAACTCTTATGTTTTCAACTTTTATTTATTAATTCTTTGTATTTATGCAAGGAACATACTCCTTTTCTATATGAAATACATCCCAGACACACTCTGAGTTTTATAAGTGCTTATTTTTCCATGACCACATGATGTGTTTATATGTACAGCCACAGAAGATTGACTTAGGATTTCAAGTCCTTACAATTATTTTGATTTTTAAGTGATCTGTGCTTTATGTTTTTTGTTCGTTCGTTTCACTAATTCGTTTGTTGTTGTTGTTTTTTTTTAATTGCAGACAAATAAGGTATTTCAGATTGTAAAGAAGTACATTTTATAGTGAAGTGCAATGTAAACTGAAATATTTTCTAACAAAAGAAAACAAAAAAAAAGACTTCCAGTGAAACAGCTTATTTGAATTCTGGCATCAATAGCACTCATAAGCTACGCAACTTATAAAGGAGCTGTGTTTTAATTAAAAGCTTTTGTATATGTTAATTTGGAAACATTTCTTTCTTTCATCTCCACAATTAAACATATAATACTGGCAGCTAACTGCACGTATTCTTTCTGAATTAAAAAAAATAATAGAATTCTAAGATTTACATTCTGGTATCCTCCTTTACATTTTGCAGTAACTTCACAGTTTAAGGGTATTGAAATACTGCTTAAACACGGAGCAGGGTACTACTCCTCAACCTGGTTAAAAAAAAAAAAAAAAAGAATATTATCCTAACAGTGGTAACATTCATAGAACAGATGAACACTTTTCTAGAAAATGAAACATGTTTGCCCTACACTTACTCAAGAACTGCAGAAGGCAAACAATGTCTGAACCCATCAAACATGTCATGACATTGGCATTTGAACAATGAGAGCAGACATTACCAGATGACACAGAAACAATTCAAAGAAATAATGTATGGTAGAAAAGGCATCAACAAACTTGCAAATCATTTAAGCAAAAAATATATTAATGCATCAATTTAAATAAAACCATGTTATAAAATATAGAATTTGCATGTTTTCCTTTAAATGTTTGCTTCCACTACTTGGTAAATTATTGAATTGCTAGCTGAGGTAAGCTTTCCATTTGTTTGCTTAATTATCAAAAACATATGTTCATCAACAAAGCAAAAAAGGGGGGGGGGGGGGGGGGGCGGCAGAAAAAAAACCCAACTAGAAATTCTTTTTTTTTCATTAAAAGGTGCTGCTTTCATTTTTTTTCCCTCATACTACGAGCATTTCCATCTACTTCCAATAGAGGTATAAATTCATTCACATAAAAATTGATGATTTGATAATTTCTCCCTATCTTTCTACTTTCCCTCTAATATCCTGTTCCCTGTTCATTTATTTGAACCAGCTTCTCAGGATTCCCTCATATAGGTATTCAAGATAACTTTGGAGGCTTCTAATGGCTTTGATACAAGCCTCTTAAGAAAAAGTTAGAAGTATTTGATGCAAGCCTCAGCAAACACCATTGGAAGATTTTAGATTTACTCTAGAAGAGTAAACAAGTTCATCTTTTCAACATGAGAGCTTTCGGTGTGGTCCTTTTTTTTCCCCCCTGATTATTGCTGGGTTTTGTTTTTTTTTTTTTAAGATGGAACTTACCTTTTTCAACTGTGCTTCCAACTTACTACACTCTTCTTTCTTTTGTTCTATGGCTATTTCTAAAGACTTAAGTTTGGAGTCTCTTTTCAGCCCTGCTGATGCCAATGAAGATGCATGTTCTTTGAGATCGATTAAACTAGACTGAAAAATGACCAAGAGCAAAAAGTTAATTCCTAGTCACCAGGACACTAACTTATTGCTAACTTAGTAATCACTTGGATCCTGTTCCCCCTCCCCTTCCCCAGAAAGAGTTAACACAAAGATAAGCATTTTTAGCCAAAGACAGCATTATGAGAATACAACCAAAAGGAAACACAGGAGCTTGCATGCAGTGAAACATTGAAACATTCATAATACAAACAGGTTGACATTATTTTCTGGAGGTACAATTACTTTGTAGTCTATTAATCTGACTGACAAGTGAAAACAGGTGCAACAACAAAATATTTGAGCCTTGTGGAGGCTTATGTAGAGGAAAAAGTAGAGATGATACACAACTATGCAAAAAGTGAGGCAATATTTTATGTACAAAAGTGAGGACTGTGAAGAATGCCTAAGAAAACAGCAGTTCAAAAGCTGACCACTGAAGTGGCAGAGTTTCAGTACTTTAAATGGTTCAAGAGTAATCCTAATGCACTTTCTTTCATCATCATGACATAGAACATAGATTTTACTGTGAAGACTGACCTCTTTTTCTGTCAGCTCAGCTTGTAAAGCATTAACTTTCTCCTTCAGGTCTTTGTTTTCTTTTTTATAAGATTCAATTTCTTCAAGTCTTTCTCTGTCATCTCGCTCCCTTTGCTCCTTCAAGCGCTCTATTATTCTTTCCTAACAAGGGAAAGGATTGCAAAATGCAAAAGTTGGGAATCATTCTAAGAAAAGCCAGAATAAAATTTCTTTACATTAAGTAGCACTTAGAAAATCAACCTTCAGAAGCAGAGGATGACTGGTAAGTTAATGATATTAAAGTCAATGGAAGAGTTCCCCTGCTTTTGGTATCATCAGATCAAGGTTTTAAACACTTGATGAGTGTACCATAGTACAGAAACTTCATTTAATATCTATATTGCTATGAATATGTTTAGTCTTGTGATAGATATGGAAAGTTATTCATTCCAGTAATGTATTTCCTGACACAGAAAGACACAGAAAAGATACTCTGATACAACTTATATTATCCAAAGGAAGATTCTTCTCCATCTAATTGATAGTGACCCCACACATATTTTAAACTCAACCATGTTTTCCAATATTTTGATGACTTCTTTTAACTATTATAAGGATTGCTGGAAATCATCAGTCAGAGGCTGGGTGTTTAATTCAAAAGGTAAATGCAAAAATCACATCCGGTAGTATGGTTTTGTTAAGCCTTGACTACATTCTTCAGAATCACATTCTACCAATACTCAAAGGATGCAAATACTAGACAGAATAATATTTAGGGTAAAATAAAATAACCACTGGAAGTAAATTTGAATTGCTAATAGGTCAATTTAAGCAGAGTTATCAGTGGAACTACTAGAGTAATTTTGGAAGTGGTTATCAGGGAGGCAAGAAAAGCAACATCATTTAGGAAAATTAAATGAACATGGGACAAAACCACATCCTGACTGAAGTTCTATATTACCAGTGGCAAGGCTCAGGTAGAGTCATTAGCATTCTCATGGATTCTATTCAAGTCATTTTGTACTTATGCTGGAAACCTCCAAGGAGGAGCATAAGAATAGGATCAATGCTTAAAATACTATTTCACAGAACTATAAAAGTCTGATGGAAGCCTAATGTTATTAGAAAAAGAGAAAAATATCTTATGCTAATTCCCTCTGTCCATGACTCCTTATACTGTATATATATATATATACACACACATATATACATACTGAATATATATACACTTGTACTACCAGTACGTTACACATATGCACATAAGGTTTTCCTTTACCCATATCAGTGTACTCTCAGCTGTGGTTATTATATCTCAGCAATCATTACAATGCAAGCAACATTTCAGCAGCTGCACATCTCATTTTGATTTCCAATTAGCTTAGTTGATTTAATGAAAGAAAAAATTATTTATGAAAGTTAGCTTAAGTAGTAACAGCACTTTTAAAAAGCATATATTATTTGGACAATCCTGGTTATTCATTCATTTTCTCCATATGTTAGGTACAACATTCCTCTGAACTCTAGAGGGTCTTCTGAAGATTGCTTCTGCACTTTCCAAAGATCAAGGCACATCCTGCAAAAAGCCAACTGTCAATGTTTATATGCATTAAACAAATAAAAAAAAGCCTAAACTCAGCGCTGTGGGTTTTATGCCAGCAGTCACCAACTTCAGAGGTATTCAAAATTGCACTAGACAAGATCCTGAACAAACTGCTATAGCTGACCCTGCTCTTTGAGTACGATTGGACTACATAATGTGCAGAGGTCTAAGTTACTAGAAAATGGGAAACACTGCATTTTCAGAAGACCGGGAAGTTTTCTGTAAATGTCCCCTTATATTTTCCACTTCTATAGATCTACCTTTCACCAAGCATCTGTTTATTCATTTTCCTATAATTGAAACACCGTATTTGTGGTATGTATTGGTATGTGGTATCGTATTTGTGAAGTTTATAACTAATAATCAGTTTCTGTGGATCTATGAGTATTAATATAATAGATTAATTTAATATCTTAAATATATTAATTAGTATAATGTATTAATATATGTATCAATATTATATATTTTATTACTTTAAATTACTGATTTAATATTTGGTTACACAGAAAACAATTTGGCTTTAAGGGGACAATATTTAAGTGCCAATTCAGGAAATAAAAACATTCAGCTTCTCATAGAGATCTAAACTTCTTTTGAATGTTTCTAATGTTTGCTGTTGTTTATTAGAAAGATAACTGCAGACCCCTCTGTATTTTCAATTAAGCATACCAGACTTTTAAGTAAGTTTAATTTTAATTTGCATAGTTCTTTACTTTTATTTTAAATATTAAAAAATAAACTTTCTTTTGTGTTATGTCTATATAGTAAACAACTTATTATGCAACATAGATTATGTAATGTGAGCAGTTAAGATCAAATATCAAAAGCAGATGTGGAGTATTAATGGAGTATAGAGATGCTTGCTAAATGACTAATCTATTACTGTATGTGAAGCTAGACTTAAATGCAAAATGTGGTATATTTCAAATATTTTCCTTATAGAGCCAATTCAAACATTTATGTTCCTCTGATAATTTTTTTTCTTCCAGTTATAAAATATTGGCTTCCAGCTGTAACACTTTGTTTTAGCAATAGTTGGAATAAAAAAACACATCATACAGCATTTTATAATGTTAAATATCATTAGGAGTTTTTAAACAATCAGATGAAGGTCTTTACTAATCAGTTATGTTTGAGTTTGCAAATATATGTATTTGGAATCTCTCAGATATTGAAATACAATCACCACTATACTGACTTATCTTGTATTAAGAATATGGTATAGTTATTATTATTTGCTACTGAATTCCTGAGGAAACACTTTTCAATAAGCTGGAAGTTCACACAGCTACTTTCATTCTGTATCTAGTATTCCACTGGCAACTGAGACTCCTTTTGTGAGCTTTAGCTATTGAATATGCCTATTACAGAATTAGTGTGACTGTAAGAATCTTCACATAAAACAGTAAAGACTACCACATATGACACTCATAGCCCTATTCATTTCATTCAGAAAGAAATACAAATTGATGGCATACTACATTCCACTCCACATGGTACAAAAATACAAAATAAATAAATAAATAAATAAATAAATGATATAGCCAAAACCATCTGGCTCTGTGTAATTAAACATTTCCAAGGCAATACAAACTTGTTTGCACAGAGATACCTAAAACTATGAAGGTGAATGATGCCAGGCTTCATACAGCCCTCTGACTCATACCTGGCAGGACTTCGCGTAGAAACATGTTCATGTAGAATGAAGGCAGTTGAACAGCAACACTGTTGAGTATTACACAAGTGACAAACCAGCAAATGTAATTTTACTTTTAGCTGGCCTTTGCACTATATGATATGAAGAAAGATATGGGATATTTAATAAGTCAGAGTTATGCCTAAGAAGAAATGATATAACTTCTTAATACCTTAAATATTAATGTTAAAATTCCAGTCTCCACTAGGTGGAATAGTTTAATAGCTGTTCAGAATATACATCGTTATTTTTATCCTTAGTTCAACACTGATTCAACCCTAAAGATTTACTTACCTAAGTGATATTTTCTGCTATAACAAATTAAGCATACTATTATTTCATTTTATTAATAAAACAGTATAATTTTTTCCCTCAGTCAATCACAAAAGAAGACTAATTTGCCTGTCAGCTGCATAGGGCTAAATGTCAAAAACATGTGTTAAAAGGCCCTAATATACCATGTTTTACTTGATTAACAGCTAGCTTACAGAAATCCCAACAATGTGTTCTTGTTTCAGTCTTATTTGTATTGGCGAGCTTTCCTATGCACTAATCTAGGACCTCACAGGTCTAATCTATTTGCACTTTATCACAGAAGCAGGAACTGAATTGCCGCAGCATATAGCTCTATTATCAGGCATACTCAATTGCTTATCCGCTGTATGCTGCTACAGTAGGACCAACTTTATAAATATCAGCTTCATGAAAGCAACCTCTTGAGCTGCTTTGGACCAGTGTAAGAGCTGAGATATTCTTTGAAAAGGTTCTTGTTAAAGCATCAAGGGAGCTGATAGCAGTTTTGCATATTCTGACGTTCAAACTTTTTTTAATAGGAGTAAACTTATTTTTGGTTTATTGCAATGTAACCTCCATCATTGTTAAGAATTTTCAGCACCTAGTAGAGTGCCCATGCTTACAGGTAAGGAATTGAATGAGCACATTTTTCAGTTTAGGTCTAAAATGTGCTCAACAGTGACTGAAGGTCTGTTGGTTCATTTCTGAAACAAATGGTATCAGCAATATTGCCTGAAAAATAAAAAGATTAAAACTGGTCCATTACTGTAAATTTTGATGGTTTTAATATGTCTATAGTTACTACTCATTCAGTGTTATCAAGCCACCTAATCACTAAATCTGAAAGAAAAAGAAAATCTGAGAAAAAACTTGGAAAAATCTACTCGTGAAGAATTAGGAGCCCCTATTTTCTAATTCAGAGCCTAAATCTCAGTCTGAGTATTTTCAAAAGCAACACAAGAAAAATATAAATGCTCAAACATTTCAGTTTTTGAACTTTTAAAAAGAGGTTCGTAACTTAACCTCATTATATGATTCTGTTGTAATATTCATCTCTTCCCATAGTAACTAAGAAAAGCAACTAAATTTAATTTTCATGAATTGTGGTTAATTTAACTGGTATAAATAATTTTCATCACTATTTTAAAAGAGTTTCCCATTATGCTCTTGGATTTTTATTTTTTAAATAAAATTCTAACAACTAGTGAATTGATAAAGAATTAAGGTAAAGCCAAAAACCGTGCTTAACATCAGAGATGATGTAGCTGAGTGGGAGGAGCATTAGCTCATACAGTATTTAAACTATAAATAATAAGGGGTATATAAATTTGTCAACCATTGTATTGCCATGGAAATCGGGTATTCTTGAATGAAAGCAGCATCCTCGCTTGACAGCATTACAAATTTAAATTGATAAAAGTACTTACATTTGTCAAATTTATTTATTACTAAGAAACTACCACTAAATGTTTTTGTCACATTTGGGCAAAAACCTATTCCACATTTCTACCAGTAGTGCCAGTGGAAAAAGTTAATAACCTGATGAAGTCTGACAGTCTGAAGAACTGTAATGCAAACAGAAATAGGGATAAGCAAAATCTGTCAATGAGAGCAGCTAGGATAAATTGGAAAACTGGACATAATTAGGAATGAGACACCTGTGTAAAGAGAAACTGCCAAGGTATATAGCTGCCAGAAGACACGAGAAAGCTAGGCATAATAGTTCATTTGGAACTGCTTGAAGACACCTATTGGCTTCTTTCAATGTATAAGTACCTAACAAAAGATGTCTCAGAGAGTATTTTTAAGACTGAAAAACCTACCCTTGAAAGCATGGCCTTCATGAAACTTACAAGCTTACAATGATAACACTTCATAAGTGATTGAATCAGTCATCAGACACCACAGCACAATTCAGCTTCAAGCCATTACTCAAAAGCATTGTCTTGAAACAGATACCATCAGGTGCAAAAGGAGAGAAGTTTCTGTAGCAGAGGAAAACAATCCATACTATTCACTGAACATGCACCATGCATTCCTGCAAATTCTGCAGGAAAGATGCCATTCTCAGCTGATATTATTTAAGCAAGTGACTACTCTGTACAGAATCCAACCTTAGGGACTTCATGCGAGTTCTGATCAATTCCACTTGGAAAAACCACTAATCACACTGATTCTTTGAAAAAGTGTCAGCTCATATATATCCATGTAATACCAAATGAGGGAGACTTGAGTTGAAAAAAAAAAAAATCAGAGAAGGATTTGGATCTAGAATTCAAAGTTCATCTAGTTTTTCCAAAACATTAAAACTAGCATCATTTAACTGATTTTGAATCTTTACTACAGCAATCTGAAATAAAGCTTGTCACAGAATTTCCATAACATCACAATCTCAAGAGTCACATTTTGAGTTTTAACATATGGAAAGAAACCCAATAGAACCATTTTTTAACAATCTCTGGGACAAGTCCTCATTGCTATATTGAGGAATAATGCATCTTGAGTTCAGTGAAATTTTAGTTTGTATGTCTGAGATTAATTGAATATTTTAGTTTTAAATTTTTACATTTATTTCAACAGATTTTAGAATGGTACTATTATAAAAAGGCTTGAGAACAGTTCATTGCCACCACTCACTAGTTTGCATTCAGTTTTAATGCAGTATTTCTTAACTTTTTCTATTCCTGGTAGTGAGAAGTAGACTATACATGATATATTCAACTGCATTTTCTCCTGCAGCTGAGGCAGAATATGGGGTACCAGACAACTTCGGCTTTTGATGATGTACTCCATGCTTAATTGCACAGGAAAGCTGTCAAGTTTCACTCTACTTTCTGTAGTAACACCATTAGCACAATGTTTAAAGGACTGTTTTAAACTCTTCGCTGCCTCCCTGGCAGTACTGGCAAAGTGACAACTTAGACTAATTCAAATATTATTGTTTACTTGTAGAAAAACAGATTAATAAGTAACTTATCTCATTTTTTAATGATATGCTGTGAGATTGGTGAACAGTGTCCAAATTAGCAGTGAAAGTCATTAACAATATGCATGTACTTATTTTCCTGCATAAATTCTGTAAGCTTAAAAAAGTTATCCATATTCATCGTAACAGAAATAATGCCAAGCTTCCCCCTCCCCCCCCCCACTGTTGACCAAACAAATATAAGATGATTAAACGTACAAAAAAATAAGAAATTTAACATTAGCATTTTAGGTAATAGTGCCAACACCACAGTGGCATTTTAAATACACATAGAGCATGCCTTCATCAGATCAGGCACTCCAGAATGGCATATAATATTTTAATTAGTTGTGTTCAGCTGTGTACATTGAAGTGATATATATTGAAATCTGTTAGGCACAAAAAGCGAATATGTATACTATTATTTTTTTTTCTTGACACAAATTCATTTGGATTACCTCCTATTCAAAGTTAACTGGTAGAAAAATCCTGAACTTGCTGATTGGTGGGAATGTTGTCACTAGCTTAAATAGTCCAGATTTATGCCTCCATCTTAGGAATTTTCAAATTAAAAGCATGTAGTTTTTAAAGGGGAAAAAGAAATGTAATTCTCCAGTTTGTCTGTTTGGTTTCTCCTATAATTTAAGTGTAGTAAAGCCGATAGAGCTGAGAACAAGCCAAAGTAACAGTTGGTACTGTCGATGATGGCTCTTCAGTTTGGCTCTGTTTAACAGGCAAAAGAACAAGATAATCAAGATCACAAAGCCATTAAAATACCCCAAATTCTCCCTTCTTTCAGTCAGGTGTCCATGTCTTTCTGTTCATGCAGGGAACAACCACTACCAACCTTCTACAAAGGGAAAAATCTTCCCATGTCCTGGGCTGATTACTTCATCCTCATTTAAAAGAACATCCGTCAGTACTTCAGAATCCTGTTTCAGTTCAGTCAGGAAACACTCTTTGCCCATTGTGCCAGAACAGAGCCACCTGCTTTCCTGGCAAGGCCCATAGGTTTGTTGCAGATGCTGGACCAACTTAAAAAGACATTTTCTGGACATGCTTCACCCACAGGAGCAGCACATAATGCTGTTGCACAAGAAAACATTACCTTTTCTGATAGCGCTTCTTCTAAGGTTGCTAGTGCTGTGTCTGTGTTACTAGAATCCGTCTGCAATGACTTCACTCTGTCTTTTAGATTAGTTAGTTGTTTGTCTTTGTCCCTAAGTTGCTCCTGGAGATTTTCAATCTGAAAATAAAACCAGATCATAATATTCAAAAAACCTTGTATTACCATTTAAACAGCGACTTGGGTGATAGGATCAACTGAATGTATACACATTATACATAAAATACACATGCCACAATATACTATTAGGTTTCTACACGATATAATGTGAACAGTTTTTAACTTCTGTCTTCTCTCATTTTCCTTTGCCACAAAATCAGAGAATCATATGAGTTGGAAGAGACCTTAAAGACCACCTAGTTAAAACCCCTCCCTGCCCTGGGCAGGGACACCTCCCACTAGATCAGGCCGCCCAGGACCTCATCTAACCTGGCCTCAAACACCTCCAGGGATGGGGCATCCACAGCTTCTCTGGGCAGCCTATGCCACTGCCTCACCACCCTTTGAGTGAGAATTTCTTTCTAACATCTAATCTACATCTTCCCTTTTAGTTCAAAACCATTCCCTCTTGTCCTACCATTATCTGCCCTTAATTTTTTTAAATCGTATTTTCTATGAAATGAAATAAAATCTCAGTGCAGTCAGCTATTATACTATTTAAATATTTTCTGATATTAATCAGTTTAGTTTAAGGTACTTCATTATCTCAGTAATTCAAAGTATGCGTGGAATGGCCCCTTTAGATAATTCTAGTTACAATAAGGACAAAGAAAGAGAGAGGCAAAGCAAGTTCAGTGAGCCACAAACTGAGAAAGAGGAAAGATAATAACCTACTTTTCTAACAACCTCTTCCTCCGCGACACCCTGCTGTAAAAGAAACTCATCTGGACAGAGATTGCGATAGTACCAGTTGATAGTTACTGAGAGCTACATAAAAACAAACAAATAAACAAAAAACTCCTGCCCTTTGACTCTTACTTGAGGTACAGAGCAGTTTAGATGGGGAAGTGTTATTAGAAGTTGGGGAGTAGCATGGATGCTGAACATCTTCACACTCATCAGATACCAAGACTGAACCTCTGGGCTTCGAGAGGGACAGGGAGGTCCAACTACGGAAGGCACCAAAAATGGTACCCAATATATTTTAGACATTTTAATAAAAATCCTTATTTTTCCATAATATACTCTAGATAAGCCAAGCAATCACTGCAGGCTTCGTGTCCCTGATGGTACCTATGCACTTACAACTTGTGCATAAAGTTGACCACATATTGACCGTTCCACAGAATCAGAGAATATCTGATTTGGAACGGACCCACAAGGATCGAGTCCAATTCCTGGGTCCCTAAATCTGTTAAAGTGTTTAAATACAGAGACTTTAAATTCTAGGGAACAGTATAACTGAAAATAAATGAGCGTCTTCATTCTTATAAACAGTGTATAATATTCTTACAGTAATTCTAATCACCCAGTCTTAAAGAATAAGAAAAAAAACTGTTCAGCAAGCGCAAACTTCCTATGTCCTGCAGATGCCAAAGATTAGGTAAAAAAACATAATTTCTTAATGTACAGTTATTCTGAAAGAGGTAAAAAAAAAAAAAAAAAAAAAGATAAAACTGAAAAAAGTCAGATATACTCAATTTATTCTTACAGAAAAAAATAGACATTACATAAAATACTATGAAGCCTCATGAAGTTGCTGTTCCTTTCAACAAAAAATGTAATTTTTCTCATGGCCAGCATCATTTCCATTTAAAGCAATTCAGACTAACTTAGGCAGGATCCTTCATAATTATTTTTAAACCAGATTTAAACATTCTGTTACAAATCTGAAGATGAATTCTATGCACAAGCAGCTCCATTGAATTCAACAATTACAACCATAAAAAAATTGAGTCCCCATGTGCAAAAAATAATAACAAATTTTTTTAAAAAATAACAAAATCTACCACTGTAATCAAAACCATTTTAATTTGGGCTTTACTTTGGTAAAATTCTCCACCTCTGTTCCAATGTTATACGTGTGCAGGAAAAAAAAGGCTGAACTTAAGTTTTATCATATAGACCTATAATTAACAAATTATAAAATCCAGAGTACAGCTTTGTGCGTTGTATAACATTTAAATAAATGTAAATTTAAATAGAAATCAAAGGAAAATAAAATTAAAATAAAATTTGAGAATATATTTGAAGGAGCACTTTCCAATTAGAAAGTCTTTATATCAGTGTGATAAATTTAAATATTGTGCTTTTATTATTAATATTTACATACATGGTTTGGTACATCAGATTACTAGTATGGGCATAAAAATCCACTTGTTCTGTAAGCTATAAACACTAAGGTATACATATAAAGATTTTGGTGAAGACCTGGCATAGAATAGTTCTTGTAAATGATCTCTAGTAATATTTTTCTTCCTGTGTATGTTTTATACGGATACAGAAATAAGATACATGTGTTAATGAGTTAAGAACTTTTTATTTTATGGCATGTGTATTAGTCATATCTAAAATCACATTAGCTGGCATTCAGCAGACTGCACACTGTGTTTCTTTCTTTACTTTCATGCAAGTATTAATGATTCTAACAACTGCCTCATGACACCCAGTGGAATATCTTAGCAATTGCACACTTCAACTTAACCAAAATAAAATCTCTAGGAAAGAGGAAATAACACAGGAGAGTGAATATTGATTACATGTTTTTGGAAACAAAGTTAAGATCTGGTCCTTTATTATCATCAGCTTGACCTACCAATTCTAGGCACCCTAAATTAAAGTACTTATTTCCTATGCAGAGTGCTTATCTGAATTCCACAGCATTTACACGATTTCCTTCCTCTTAAAACTAATTTAAAATATGATCCAACTCTTAACCAAGAAAACATGTTCTAAAATTATTCAGCATTTACAAAATTCTTTCCTCAGAGGTAAAGAGAACAGGCAGCAAATTAAAAACATCCCCATTGAATCACAACTGCTTTAAAAGAAGTCATTCGATGCATAGTCTAGAGATAAAACAAGAGGAAAGGATCTGATTATTCTTCTATTTGTGCTATATAAATCCAAAGAAAATGCATTGATGGGAACAGGACCACGCTGTGAAAAGAGAATCAGTACCACAGAGTTTTTGTTTGTTGGGATGGGCACAAGATTAGTAAAGATCTGCTAATGCAGACCAAATTTTATGACTAGTTAATCACAAATTTATTTCAAAAGGATTAGAAGAGCAAGAGATTGAGCAGTCTCAGATGCTAAAATCTTGGAACACAAAATATGATTGAGTTCTTCCTCCCCCCCCTTCCCTTTTTTTTTTTTCTTAAACCAAGAAAGAACAAAATAAAACCTCTGGTAAACACTGCCACCTAATATACATTGGGCACAGGCATAAGAACATGATTTTATTGCTGATTTATAGTTTTTGAGCATTCATGTTATGACAAGGACTATTATGACTTTCTTAATCCTCAACCATTTATATTCTTATCTGATAGGAAATGAGTTCATATGTAGTTTTGTCAACATGCAATCTTTACCTGTGTAATCTGCTGTGTCCCTGTACCATGAGCTACATGAAAAGGCATAGCACTCCATTGTTTCTGTACTTCACAAAGTGCATATACTCCCGGAGCGTAAGACAGACATTATTTCTATTTGGAAAAACAACATCCTTACAGATAAATGTCTGTCCTATGGGACACTCTATCAATAAACAGCAAGTGCTAATCTTTTGGGCGACAGTCTCAGGAATGCTTCTTAAATGATCGAGGGATTAAATTAAATCTCATGCACTGACAGTCTTCAGAACTACAGTAAATCAAGTTTTTGAAAGACAATTACTTTCATTATCCCGATAAAGGTACTGTACACTGGAACATGCAGGAAAATTAAATAATCTTAGAAAGTGTCCCATGCTATAACAACTTGCCCTTAGAGATATGCATTAAAATGCAGGACTTTAAGACATAACAGAATATATCAGAGACTTCCTGGTCCCAGCTAATGAAATTGTAAAGCCATATCACTTAAACTTAGCTTTGTGTATCTTTTTCTCTCTTGAAAATTTCTGAGTTTTCAATAACTTAGACAACAAGTACGTTGCAACGGTGGCATTTTAACACTGGCATTTTTAATTCTAAAACTCATTTTGCTAAATTCTAAGTTTCTCTGGACAGAACTCTGTGAAATTTGTTTCATATTACAATAAATATCATGTCCGTTCCAGTGAAGTAGATCAATAAAATTAATTTCATTTAAAATTGAAACACAGGGAAGGAAACTAAACTTCTGCATATATCATTTTCATTTTTTACCAAAAAAAAAATATATATATCCTATTATTTTAGGAAAATAAATTCTATTGAGTAATTTCCAAATCATAACATTGTATGATAAACAGTTAATGGAATTAAAAGAAAAAAAAAATGTTTTAATAAACAAAAGTATTCATCCAACATGAGCAGTATTATTTTAGTATATCTAGTATTATAAGTATTATGTAGTATAACAGTATTTATTTTCAGATAATAGCTGCTCCCTCCTGGACATACATAACAGAAGACAAAACAAACCCATAGCTATTAATCTAAACTAAGAAATGGTTAGGAATAGGTCAAATGCAAATACTCTAAATGTCTACTTACATGCAATTTTTTTTTTTTATTGGTATGACTCATGGCAAATGTTCTGTCTCATAATGCAAATACTTCTTGTCAGACACATCTCAGTATATTCCAGAATGTAAAACTGGCTTTGGTAGCAACTCAGTACAATAAATACATCTACAGACATCCTAATACCTCCACTTATTTTTGTGTGCATTTCTCCATGCATTATTTCCAATGAAACACGCATCTTTTGCCTGAATGACCAGTTAGAATAAAAATAAAAATAAAAAAGTATTATTTTTCCCTACCATACCTATAAAAATACTACTACTGAAAGCACAATAGACATATGAATAGTTCTTGGAAAGCACTATATATTTGCTGTCAGAAATTTTTACCCATGATGAGTAGTTATTAAATATCATGTTAGTCAGAGTATTTAAAAAACTACATTAACAAGTTCAAAAAGCAACTATTTGAATTTTCACCCTGGGCAGGGGCATGGGGGGGACCTTTGGTTCCATAGTTTTCCACTGACATTCATATGACCCAAACATATTTATTCATTTTCAGTATGACCTCAATTAACAAAATGAGCTTATTGAGGAGACATCTTTGCTTCAACAGTTTGACAATGTAGAACTGTCAAAAAGAGATGCCCCAAAAATTGTTTCTGTATTGCTACCTTCCACTTGGGTTTTTCCTCTTAAATAGGTAAACAGACGGTAGACAGATAAGTATTTGGAGAATTTTATTTCAAAAGTCAAAATACATAGATATGTAGGTTCCAAACATTCAAATGAATGTGATATTGATAATATAAAAATAATATAAAAATCCTTAAAACGTTAAGAAAAAATGCTGCTTGCAACTTATTTTCTAAAGTACAAATTTCGCACTAATCTTTGGTTTTACCAAGGTAATTGGAAAAAGGCTTGCTAACCTTATCATTACATGCTAGAATACTCTTGGATTTCATAAGCAGCTTCAATAACTATCAAACTCCTTGATTATTTTTCAATAAAATAAAGCTTCGTTTTACTGTTTTCCAAATTTATATTCTCCAAATTGGAGCAACAGTCCCATTGTGATAACTTCAGATTACAAAATATCACATGGATCAATAGTTTCTTTTAGCTTTATATTTCTTCATTATTTTGTCCCACAAGGTATTTCCTTAAACATCAGAGATCTTAGCCCAAAGACCGGTTCAGTCCTACATTCTCAACATGATAGTGAATTACTAAATCAGACACAACAATGGTATTTCTTGTAAAACTGTCCATAGCTTTTTAGCTTACATTACATCATCTGACACAGAAATAAAATAATAATAATAATAATAAAAAATAACCCAGTCAAGTTTCCAGATAATCACTTTAGGTGATAAGTTTGGAGAAGGTAGCACATTTCCAGCCTTGGTTAGGGTGGCACCCAAGGAGAAAGTCTCAAATCAATGGGTTTGTAAGGTTTTCATGAATGATTGATCAGTCTGAATAGTTCTTTCACTTCCTTAACACCACCTTCAGGACTACAGCTCAAAGTAGCAAAGCACAGCTGCACAGTGACCATCCCAAAGAAGCTAATGAATCACACGCTGCTTCTGCCATCAGCTCTCACAGTAACCTGAAGAGCAATAGAGAAGTGGCACAATCTGATAATTACCCTGGTACTACCTTCCCCACTCGCACAATCCAGGCAGGAAAGTAAATAAATAATCCATCAGAATTTTGCTCTGCTTCACAAGCTTAAACTGAAAAGAGGCAAAACCATTATAAGAAACCAGAAAAAAAAATATTATCAGAATATTTCTTCCTGAAGTACACTTGCTTTTTTTCCCTCCAGTGCTGGTATTTCTACAGAACATATTTTCTGCATCTTTAAACTCATCAAGTTTTTTCCATTAGGATTACACAGCTGATCAGATTAACATTGTGGTTTGAAAATTTATTATGGTTATTCATTATTTTTATAACATCAAATACTTGTTTAAACCACATTTATGTTATTAAGAACCTTGTAGTGCCCATTTTACTTAATGTCACCTTCCCTTTTGCTTTGTCTGAAGTTGCCAGTTTTCATGCCACCTTGACTTTAACAAAGCCTAAAGTGCTTTGGGCCAGGAACAGTATTTAAGTAAAATAAGGCTTCAAATTTTAATTTGTATCTTCCTAAAAACATTGCAATATAAAATACTACATCATTCCAAAAATTAAACCAAATCATGTGACATGACATTTTTCTTTGTGAAATCGTCACCATTGTTTTTCTCTAAATGTTGTTAGATGTTATTGTACCTTTTATTGTATTAATGCATATAGTACTTTTTTAAAACAGTTTTGTATAAAAAGCTCCAATAAAATAACGTAAGCCAATAACTTAGCTTTCTCTAGCTAGATACACCTTTCTCTACACTTCCAAAATAATAAATTTATACAAAATTGGCAATGCCAACCAAGAACTCATGGAGAAACTATACACCATGGATTTATGCTGTCTCTTGCAATAAATGCTGACGTGTTAAGTCAGCCAAGGTTACCATGTCATAAAGAATGTCAAGTCTTGGGATGACATACTAAGTACTACTGATTTTGTTAGGCAAGGCTCCATGTAAAGACAGTTGTAAAAGACTGCATGAGAATTTGATTTCTGCCTCACTCAGTGGCTAGAATAAACTCTAAAAATAAGCATTGTGAATAAGCTGAAACTCTGAGCTAAAGTGAAGAATGCTCGCTTGGCGCTCATGACCACTTCCATTCTAGCACTATCCAATATTTTATGAAAGTATTCATTTACGTTTTTTTTCTGATTTCTTGTAAACCTGCAAAAACTGACACTAATGTACTAAAGAAAGGATTCAGATGCAAACTGCAAATTAACCCACATAAAAAGTTAATGGAAAAACAAATTGATATAATCAAGGCACATATTACTTATTTGCACTGGGCATGAAATAACACCTAAAGAAGGCAAATCAGTTTTTGTTTGTTCACAAGGAACAATTATGAAGCTGTGTACAATTACAATAGTGTCAACAGGACATCAGGTAAGATTATCATCTGCATGCACTGATTGAGAAATATGTAATGCAGTGCGCATGGCTAATTCCTTATGACGTTGAATATGAAACAAAAATTGAAAGCAATGATTTAAATACATTCTTTTACAAATACAAATGCTATACAACATACTCAAGTACAAGGTCAGTATTAGACCCAAGTTCCTCTGTATTTAAAACTAATATTTCAGCAATCCCAGATCTGATCTTTCCTGAGCTTGTTCCTTTATCTATTTGCTTCTTTAATTTATTCCCATAATAACACATTTCTTTTTTTTCTTCTGGCAATTAAGAGGTTTTTTTATTTTTCCAGCAGATGCTGAAAAAATGGTGAGTAATATCTGGTTCAGGTCTGTGGATCAATAATCTACATTTTTTATCTATAAATGTAGACTACCCAGAATGTTATCATGGGCAGCTTAATTATGCCTATTACATGGCTTCTGCCCTGGCTTCTTATCAGACAGACAATACAGAGTATATTGAACAAAAAATAATGAAAATATATGAAGCTGTTAGTTCTCAACAAGCAGAACAAACCAAATTAGAGTACCTTTTGGAAAGGGGATTTCTTAGTAAAATTATATACTTAGGAGGGTACTCAAAAATTATTCACACATTAACCAGAATTTTGCAAGTAGGTAAAAACAGAATTTCTTTCTTGTAATTATATTTTTAGTACTCCATAGGTCCTTAGAGATCTTTTATCCCATAGTTTAACTTCCAGAGAATTCTTCCAGGACTTCTCATATGAGCAACCCAGGTCCATTCCTTCCCATTTTGGTAGCAATTGGAATTGACTTTTTTCCATTCACCCCAGACAGCACCCTAAACCCTCTTCCCTCATGACAATCTCACATGGCTAAAATTTTCATATACATTTTTTTCTACTCTTAAATATAAACGTCTTTTAAGAGGAAAAAAAAAAGGGGGGGGGGGAGCAAAAAAAAAAAAAAAAAAAAAAAAAAAAAGGCAAAAATGAAGTCCGGACAATGATTTCTAACAGCTTTTACCATTCACAAAAGAAAAAAATAACTTAAGTGTCCCTTATGTCCCCAGTACTTAATTATTATTCTGGAAGGGCAAAACTGAAGAACTCATTTATTTACAACTGTTTTGTGAGGCTTGCTTATACCAAATCTCTGTGCTAACAAGAAACTGATCAAGAAACACAGGGATATTTTGAGGTGTAGAGGACATTCTTGCTACTAAATAGTTTAGTAGCATGTTCACTTCATCTGTCCATCCATCTAATAGTCCACTCATAACAATCACCAATCACAATATGGTTGTAAAGATGCAAAGAAAAGGAATATGATTAATGAAGACATGAAAGTTAGATTGCTATCAAGCTTCTGAACTGATGTTACACAGTAATTACACTTTCCTGAAGTAGCCTGAAGAAAGCAAGTAATCCAGTAGTAGAATCAAGAGATGTATTCACCTAATGGGTACGTATTTCCCATGTCATTATATGCTCTTTATGATTAAGTTCCTCAATCTGTTGACCAGATGTAATATCAACCAAATACTAGTAAAATAATTAAAATTGTGCAGAGGCATAAAGCATCATTACAATATACACTTAAAAAAAAAGCATAGGATTGGAAGTTTACCAAATTAAAAAAGAAAAATATATAAGTCCTTTAATTTGGGAGAGAAAAGAGGGAATAAAGAAGGAAAAGAATCTATGAACTATTGATCACTAAGAGAAAATGTATATAATTTACTCAGTTTATGCAGCCATGCTGTCTGGACAGTATCTCTAATAAAGGATTATTACATGTGAACACACAAAAAAAAGTCTTTATTCTGTAATCAGAAGCATCAGCCTATCTCATGTAGATATGAATATAGAAACTGACAGCATCCTACTGCATCAAGGAACAGAAGCAAAAGTGGTAGAACATATTCAGTGCAACTGTAATTGGGGGGTCAAAGAATGAAAATATTTTCTTCCTCCAATACAAATGTTTTTAGTATTATTATTGCATAATTGCTACAGGAAATACTTCATCCTCTCTACTTACTGTGTGATTCTAGATCTCTCCCATAATACAGGATTCAAATGTACTGGTACAGGAAGGATTCAGAGAAAACAAGCCTTAAGAACAAAGTAGGTGATTTTTCATGTAGAGAAAGGAAAGCTCTCCTAGGGCTGCTTAGGGAAGAGATCCGCCCTCAAGTCAGCTGATACTTTTACAGGGCTATAAAAGCTGGTCAGTGGGCAAACTGCATGAAGAGAGGAGAAGGCTGTCACACTAAAAGGAGCTCCTGGACTCAAAGCTTGGCTTCTGTTGCCAGACTCCAGCTGAGAAAGAGCTGGAACTTAATGCTAAAATTAACCTTCACCAGGAAGCTGGCCAAAAGAAGCCTGGGCTGATAATATCCACTTGTGTATCTGGAAATACTCAGTCTTTGTCTCCTTCTCTTCAGGGACCAATAAATTCTCAGAACAAAACAGCTTGACTCTTGGACTCTTCCAAGCAGGACTCACAGTCTTGTCAGACATCCATTGAAAAGTTTTTGCTCTCATTATACGTATTTATTGTGATATAATTCAAAATGTAATAGGTATTTTCCAGATAGTAAAGATAATAATACAAAATGGACATAATCTCAGCACATAATTCAGTTACAATACACAAAGAGGTGGACACTCATTCTTAACAAGCTAATGCTTCTTGTAACAACTATTCGTGGGCAGATTTTCAGATTGGGTTGGGTAAGAATTCCTATAGCTCACAACATTTTACATGCTACAGGGTAATGGCCAACTGTAGATATTTTATTTATTTATTTTAAGCATAGTTTATTAATTATCTTTTGAAGTCTACCCAATTGCGTATTCAGAGCGCCTGAAAATATTAAGGATATTACTTCTTCAACCTAGAAAAACAAGACCTTTCTTATCAATCATATATTTCAGGTATTTGAAGATGGCTAACAATTTGTTTTGTCAGTTTTGCATTATTTGGTGTAGCTCATATAAAATAGAAAATGTTCACTTATGTAAGAATTTTTCAAGATGATTTTGCATGGAAAACTTGGATTACGCAAAATGCAAACTATAGAAGCTGGCTTGAATATGCTTTACCATAAAATTGAATGTAGAAAAAAGCTGCTTTGGCACACTCATAGTTTTAGTACAAATCATTTAAGATGATACAAATCAAAAGGTGTATCATCACTGTTAGTCTTGCCATTCCTGTAATATCTGTATCACTTGGGAAGACTTGGGGGCCTCTGCCCAGATTAAAAAACTACAGTTCTCATAAAGTTCATGGAAGAGAGAGGCAGCAGATAAGCTGTATAGACAACTTCCCTGTTGGGCAACAGGGAATACTGAAAAGGGAAGCTACAAAGGAAAGTAAGAATAGCCACCTCAAGAGGAAGCTGCAGAAAAGAGAGCAAGATCCAGTCAGATGGTAGTATGAAAATATTCCAGAGTGAATACATCACAGATGCATATGCTGTGTGCATTATTTTAAAACACACAAATATATGAATTGAAATATATATAAAATAAAACAATAACATGAGCTTTAAAATAGATCAATCTGTTCTGAAAGCAGATTTAGGTTTTGCTTTCCCAAGTATAACAACAATGAAACTAAGAGCCTTTCTACCTCATTTTAAATAAAAGTATTTCACTTTACAACTTGTTATTAAAGTCAATGCAGTTATTGAAGAACAGTGTAGTATTGATAAATTAATGCAAAGCATTCAATGGAAAAAAAAAGCGACTAAAATAGAAAAAAAAAGTCTTCATCAGCAAAAGACTACACAGTTCAGAAAAAAACAACAGAATGAATGATTTACCATAACTTATCCTGAGTTACGATTTTACATATTTAGGAAAATTAGGAAAACACAGACATCCATATAAAGCTTTTTTTTTTTTTTTAGTAAAGAAAAGAGACATTATCTAGAGTTCTCTTAAGTAACGGCAAGAAACCTGACAAACTGTACTTCATTTCAAAGTGAAAAGGTTGAGTAAATTGTGAGGTAGGGAGGCAAGAAGCCTTTTTAGAGTACCATGCATAAGCTTTAATCCCCAGAGAAAACGCATTGCTTTCCTTCACTGTACGAATCTCTGTTGATCCTGTTTGTGGCCAGTGAAACGGACTATGATACCCTAAGATCCTTTCCTGAACTATAGCCAATATTACCTAACATCAAAAAACCTATGGTAACTGGATTTCCCTTGCCATTTGAAGACTATCTACTCACTTAACAGCGCTCTTTGGCAATCTGATTTCATGCTACTTACAAGTTTTACACTGTTCAAATATAATTGTTACTCTTTTATAATATTCATAACCTCAGAATATTAGAATAAAAAACTAAGCATGATTAGTTTTAGCCAGATACCTTTCATTGTCAAGTATATTAGCTATTCTTTTTGTCTGACCCCTTCACATTAATATCATTATTCTTACAATGAGATGTCAGAAATCTAACACAGTATTTCAGATGTGATAACCAAACAGCCATCTAAAGAGAGTTTATTATCCTATGTTCTGCTACCCAGTTTTTCTACAGACTGTGTTGGCAATTTTTTCTACCACATCCCATTGCAAATACTCTTCTAACATGGTATTTGTCATTCATTCAGCCTCCTGGAATTAACACGCTTCAAATTTTGTTTTCAAGATAGTCCTTTCACCATTTGCAATTACACATATTTTTTTTCTAATATTGAAGAATATTTTCTAAATTAAAATACTGAAGAGGAACATCTCTGACATAAAAATTTGTCTTTTCACTCCAAGCAAATCCTCCTAATCTTCACTGCAGTTTCCCATTTATCATTTTTCATAGTTCTTCAATCAACTCCAATCTTCAAGCAGTATTTGGAAACTATCTAATTACCTGCAAGACTTTTCACTTTTAATCTTTTTCTCTTATGTTCATTCTTTTCATTTTCACTCCAGAAATATAGTTTGTAAAATACCTCTAACCTTGACAGTCACTGTTCTGCTATCATTCCTGCTAGGTGAACAATCCAACTGAAGAATTGCCACCAAATTTAAACTATACCATAATCAAGAAATCTTCCAGTTTTTCAGTTCTATTTTCCGTATTTTTTTATTTATGTACATTCGTATCACAATACTTTTAGAATTTCTGTATTGGTTTTGCTAAAATCTCTATATATTTCTATTGATGTTTAGGGTTACCATTTAAATCACTAGGCTGAGTGAAAGAAAATACCTTTATTTCCTTTACTGCTAAGTTTAAAAATAAATATTTAACATGCCTTGTAAGCTTTGAACTCAATAAATCTAAATAATTCTTATAGTTCTGATTTCAACAGAAAGCTATGAAAGATACGAAAGTATAAGCAAAGCACAAAAAATGCACATATAAACATATCACTGTTCTACAGGCCACTGTAATTCAGACCACATACAATTGGAAGTATAGCAAATGTCTAACATTTACTGCAGCATACTAATTTTGTTAAAGGTCTCTGGCCATAAATAACATTTTAATAGTGATTATATATCTCCTTATAGTAATTGTATCATACATTTTGTTTTTACATAAAATTGTATGATGACATTAAACATATTTGGTATAATAACTAAATGTACACATAAATAATTTGCTTGAGATATGTATATGTATATGTTCCAGAACATACAGAAATATCAGTATTATTCCTTTAATTCAAAGAGTTTCAGATAACTGCACTGCTCTTAATTCTAAATTTAGAATTGATTGGAAAGAATTTATGAACCACAGGCATTTCACACCTGAAGGAAAACAAAAGGTACAACAAGTACAGTGCTTTAAAACCTCTGTCATTTTAATTACATACCTCTACCTATATTCTTAGAAGTTATTTCAGGGTTTTCTAACATTCTATTTCCCAGTTTTCCTGTAAAAATATTCTAAATAAAGGATCTAGCACATCACAATAACATAGCACAGCAACAATGACAGAGGAAATATCTTAACTTCAGACTTCCTTACTCTCAGATTAAGGAAGAAGAGGGCAGACAAATTGAAGGGGGAAAAGGGAAGTAGTAAAAATGGTAAATACTAATTAAAAAAAAAAAAAAAAAAAAAAAAACTTTATATTGAAAGTGAAAATAACTGAAGGTCTGCCCCCTAGCTGCTATAAACAATAGCTATGTCTTAAATACAGCTTAGTTGATTTGTACTAGAAGAGTACTAGAGTACTCCTGCCCTCAGAAATTGCATTAAAAAGCTTGCAACAGAGAATACAATTTCCATTGGAAAGTTACCTTATAGCTCAACTGGATACAGAGGGCATCGATGTTCATATATACGGGACAATGTAATGACTTCATGTGAAAGAAAAGTTTTGCAGAATGGTAACATTGCTCCCTTCCTCCTTATTTTAAAGATGTCTTTTCTTAATCATTTTAAATTAGCATATGGTACATAGGCTTATATCAAGAGCTGAAGTGCTCAAAATGCTGTTCATCAGGGAACTAAGATTCTTGTTAATATGAGATGTAATTTAATATTTGCACTTATAGCGGCGCAAAGGACAATGCACATATTAAGTTTCACCATTAGTTACTGCAGGCCAGACAGACTTTCTATGTATAAACTATCGAAGCACCACTAAACTTAAACTGAAATGTTAAACGCAGAAACTTAGATGTCTTTAATCAACATCTGCTGAACAGTTTAGATTTTCTATAGCAGCAATGGTAACACAGC
Source organism: Stictonetta naevosa (assembly GCA_011074415.1). Taxonomy (NCBI): domain Eukaryota; kingdom Metazoa; phylum Chordata; class Aves; order Anseriformes; family Anatidae; genus Stictonetta; species Stictonetta naevosa. The sequence goes on along the minus strand of CM021708.1, from coordinate 503,005 downwards.
TATGCTTTAATATAACTGTCTCAATAGGAAGTAGAAATAATCTGAAGTACTTCTGTGCTTAAGATAGCTTTTTTTTGGTATGAAAGTTACCATTATCTCCCCCATCCCTTTTTTTTTTTTTTTTTTTAACATCTTTCACTGAACTTCCTTTTCCATATATCTCCTTCTACATCTAAATAATAATAATAAAAATGTTGGTTTGTATGTTTAACACAGCCTGATTCAAATATTATCAACAGTTTGTTGTGTTGGTTTTTAAGTAGTGAAATGATTATATAATAAACCTATGTCACAAAAATGATTTTTCCCAACCCAGTTTTTCATTAGGCCATCAATGCTTGGGATTTATTCATTTCTGTACCCCTCATTATTTATTCAACTTTCTTCATTTTTATTATTATTATTTTATTGTAAAATTCTTGATGAAAAGATCCATGGAGGACTCTCATTGCCCCTTTGGCAATTATAGGAGAATTAATTTTAATATCCTGAATTTTAGGTCATCTGCTACTGCAAGGTCTGTGACATTGACCTCATACTACGCTAAACCTGATATTTTGTAATATTTTATTTCCACAGAATATTTCTTCACTTAATATGCCAGAAGTTTAAAATTTTATCTTAAAGAATTACATAGGAAGGTGGGAAGTTTCAGCAACTGCCAGATGCGGTTGCCTCTCCCACAGCGCTAAGCCCTTGTAGTTCCATGTTCACTACTGTTACTACTTGAAGCGTGCACTCTCCTCAGTGTGCAAGTTTGCAAGACACTAAATAAAACCTTCAGAAAATGGTGTGTTAGGCGTTTTCAGTTAAGAACAGTTTTAAGTACTGTAGATTACGGTTATATCAAAATGTATTACATTGATTATCTTTGTAGTTTTGCAAGCACTAGCGTTATTACAGGAGATCATTTTTGCCAGGCTTTCTCCTCAAGAACATGCATTTAACTTCCACTATAAAAATATTTCTTGAGCAATCCATATTGCTCACTAACAGTCTGACAACACTTTAATTTTCAGTGTCTACTATTCAGAAAATGACACATACTAGTAATGGTCCAGACTTTATGAATGGCTGAATGATGGCCAGCTCAATGCCAAAAAACTATCTGACACAAGGAAGAGTGTATTCCAGAAATAAGCATATATAAGTTTTTCTACTTCTCTATTCAGATAATTTTAATGTTAACATTAATACAAAGAGTTAATCAGGTAGTCTATGGACAGTACTGCAATCCATATGTTTCAAACATAGGCTGAATTATTTTACCTAAAACAACCATATACAAAAATTACTAACAAAAAGTGCTAACAGTGAGATTAGCTGCACCCATGAAATATCATGAAAGTAATCACGTTTTGTAAATCTAACACTATTTACCAGAGTAGCTCCCACTTTGACGATCTCTTTTGCAACTAAATTAGCAAACTCCTGTTTTGTATTACCTTCCTATGTAGTCTAAATTTTATACTTTGATGTTCTTCACATTTGTACAACTGCTTACTGTCACATCCACCTCAGGACATGCAAATAGTTCCAAGCTCTCAAAAGTCACGTGTATATATATATTTTTTTTTTTAAATATATATATATTTGAATCAAGCTATTTATAGCTCCCTTGACAGCCGTAAGAAAAATCCAGACTTAACCATAGATTAAGATTTTGGGACAGGTCACAGCAGGTATTGAACTTGAATTTGAAATCAACTTTTACATACTCTCAGTCCCATCTATCAGCAAACAGCTGCTTTAAGACAAATAGTTTAAAAATTTGGATGGTCCTTCAACAGCTTCTCCTCCCTCACTCAGGATTAGCAACAGGCACTACAGAGCACCACATAGAAGTTCCTTTGGTGTACAATCACTTTAGCATGGGATTAAACAGAGCAATAGGGACTCTCAGCCTGTCTGGGGATATGAAGGGAGATTTCTGCTGTCAAATCTAGGCATCTCTTGTGCAGTAAATATAATGGGTCTGGGTTTTTTTGGTTTGTGGTGGTTTTTTTTTTTCCTCCCTGATACATAAAGATTACACTGGCATAATTACCTTTAGTAGATTTACTGCAGATCTATACCTAAGTAAATGGCAAATAGGCCAATATTTCTTCCACATATGAAAGACTAAACAATTTTATGCCATTTTTCTTTTTACTTTCCAAGAACTGCTTTACTCCATTCTCTTTATTTCACTTTGATCTTAGCACTGTGGCTGGTTTGGCGTTAAAAATTGAAGTCAGGTGTGCTAGAAGGAAGTGAATTAGATTCAGATTCCATTCTGAAGTTGAATTTATTCTACTCATATTCAAACATACCATTGCTGATTCTACCACCAAGAAATACATATTACTTGGCAACAATAAAATTATCAAAGCAATCTGACCAAATTGGCACTACTAGCTCTAGCTACATCTGGTAACAATAATATGAAAGCAGAAGTATGAAGATAACAATTCTCATTTATCGTTACCTTAAACTTATCTGCATGTGTACTCTTAAGTCTTTGAACTCTGTGCTTTCATAAAGCCAGTAAGACCTATACTCAAAAGTGAGGGGTGATGCTTTTTCAAAAGTGATAAAGTATCCAATTTAGTAAGGTATTAGAATCTCTAGTAACAGATTGCTCAGCTACACAGACAGCAATGGGATACCACCAGGAAAGCATGACTGCCAACATCAAGGAGCTCTAACAATGCAGAAATTAAGGTGTTTGGTTGTATTCCAACAAAAGAATAGAAATTTCATATACTACAAAATTGGAAAAAACAACCACTTTTTTATATTAGGAAATTACTCTTTTTATTTCCAGATATAACAAACGTAGATATACATATATATACATAAGGTAATAAGATATTTATATGTATATAAGGCTAAGCTGCAGATCAACTATAATTGCGAGGTGAGCAAGAACAGCAGAATTTACTTTCTTTTTTTCAAATGGTCAGGATGGTTTATTGCATTAATAAGTTATTAAACAAGGATACTCTTAAGAATATTTCATGCATCAGACTGACAAAAACAATCTCCAAGCCTCTACATCATACATAAAAAACATCACTCTCAAGTCACTCAAGATTTAAAACTGTGTTCTTGTAGCTTTTAGTGTAAATAATTAACAAGCTGATGAACTTATTTTCCTAGTAAGTATTGCATATAAATAACTGAGTTGCAATTTTCTAGAAATTTTTAGCTTAAAATATGCTAAAGATGAATAAGGAACATTATTAAAAATGTAGTCAAAACATGCTTGCACCAGTGCACTATAACCGTGATACGGGGTTGTACTGACCATTTATTTAGACTCAAAACTTACATGTTGCACATAGGCAATACTAGTAAAAGTTGAACTGTCTGGTATTTAGTTTTTATATGACAAATCCCACTATCAACGGCATATTGGTACTAATGTAAATACTAATGTAGTTTTTTTTTTTTCTCAGTTTTGTAAACATCCTCCTCCTTTTACCCTAGAAGGAGGAAATCGCAGCTTTGAAATAATTCTAACAATAACAAAAAATCTGCCCAAACTAGTAGTTTCACCAGTTGCTCCCTCTATGGATGTAGCAGCAAGAAGTTATATACAACATTTCCAAATATAACAGCCTGATAGGATACAGTTCCCAGCTTCACAAATGATTATGTTGAAGGTGAAAATTTATGCATCCCAAAAGAAAATGATATGAGTTGAACATCTCTACCAATATTGGTATAATCAGTTATGCTGTGTAACAAACTATGATGTGTGGAGTGAAAAAAACAGTTGCTTTCAAGTATTACTTGGCAACATGTTCCCAGCTTGTCACCATATATATTCTGAAGCTAGAGCTATGGATTTAACATGCATGTATTTATTCTACCACAGAATAGGTCTAAAATGGTAATCTAATCCAGCAGGTCTAAAATTTGGACTGTGGTAGTACTTCCTATATCCAGTTACAACACACACAGAGAAATGGCAGCTGCAGCCTGTTCCTACAGCGTCTGTGTCAGAGAAGGTGAGAAGCCATCCAATCTCCTTTCTCCCTACTACAAATCACTCACCTGCAGCTTAGAGTTTGAAAGAGCATGCAAATATGGCATCCAAGCCTTTGGGGTTTGTGCAAAGGTTTGTTCCATGGGGCTACTTTTTGAAGCATCTCATTTTATGTAACTTAAAGGGGACTTACACAAAAGATGGAGAGCGACTCTTTGGTCAACCAGATAATGACAGAACAAGAGGGAATGGTCTTAAACTAAAAGAGGATAGATTTAGATTAGAGATTAGGAGGAAATTCTTCACTCAGGGGGGTGAGGCACTGGAGCAGGTTACCCAGAGAGGTTGTGAATGCCCCATCCTTGGAAGTGTTCAAGGCCAGGTTGTATGAGGCCCTGGGCAACCTGAACCTGTCCCTGCCTATGGCAGGGGGGTGGAACTAGATGATCTTTAAGGTCCCTTCCAACCCAAGCCATTCTGCGATTCTATGAAAATTGTCAAAGATTCTCAAGGTAAGCAGCTTGCAGGTGTAAAACCCAGATGAATCTATCACATCAAGATAGCTAGGAAACAGGCCACCACTCAACGATGCAGCTCCAAAAGCTGTGAATCATGTGGATACACACTCAGGGTGGAAAGACAACTGGTCTACATTATCCCAAAGGTGTTTGGTGGCTTATTGCACAGTTCACTCTCTTACTACAACAGAATAGCAAGGGAACCAGGCTACAAGGAAATGAAGGAACTGACCCAAATTTTCTAGGCACTAAAACTACTTTGTTTTCTTTCTGAAGAACTGAATAGAGTGCTGCAGACCAGGGGGCCCAGAGAGGAGCATGCTTCCTAACCATGGGGTTAGCACTCCTCAGTCAGCTGCTGAGAATCCAGGAAAAGTCCTGACTTCACTGGGAATACACCTCACAAGAGAAAAGACACTGGTTGTTAGTACATCTATCTTTGCATGTTCAAAAAACCAAGGGTTTTTAAAAAGGAAGAGGAGAACATACTTAAGAAGGTTTTTTGTTTGTTTGTTTGTTTTTTCCCCCAGGCCCCTACAGAACATATTACTTTTAGAAATCGAGACACACTCGAGACCAAAGGAAGATATAAAACTAATCAATGCTTAAGTCTTATACATAGCGCTTATTTTACTTCTTGCATTTTAAGAAACAAGTAGCTAACTTAGCTCCTATAGCAGTTCATGAGACAGTGTATATCCCCACAATCTCAACACCTTTTTTTTTAAAAAAAAAAAAAAAAACTCACACAGAGATACAGAATACAGTAAAAACAATGAAGACATCATCCATTAGGAGCAAGTGTCAATTGCTTTGCTAAGGAAATTTAAATAATATAGCAGGGCTAGGGAGGTGATCGTCCCCCTGTACTCGGCTCTGGTGAGGCCGCACCTCGAGTACTGTGTTCAGTTTTGGGCCCCTCGCTACAAGAAGGACATCGAGGTGCTTGAGAGAGTCCAGAGAAGGGTGACAAAGCTGGTGAGGGGTCTGCAGAACAAGTCCTATGAGCAGCGACTGAGGGAGCTGGGATTGTTCAGCCTGGAGAAAAGGAGGCTCAGGGGTGACCTTATCACTCTCTACAGGTACCTCAAAGGAGGCTGTAGCGAGGTGGGGGTTGGTCTGTTCTCCCATGTGCCTGGTGACAGGACGAGGGGGAATGGGCTTAAGTTGCACCGAGGGAGTTTTAGGTTGGATCTTAGGAAGAACTTCTTTACCGAAAGGGTTGTTAGGTATTGGAATAGGCTGCCCAGGGAACTGGTGGAGTCACCATCCCTGGAGGTCTTTAAAAGACGTTTAGATGTAGAGCTTAGAGATATGGTTTAGTGGGGACTGTTAGTGTTAGGTCAGAGGTTGGACTCAATGATCTTGAGGTCTCTTCCAACCTAGAAATTCTGTGATTCTGTAATAAATTAAACAGTCTCAAAAGACTTCACCATGTTCAGGAACTAGATTTATTTTTAGTGTTTCATATAACATTCATTTTAAATCACCACAGAGTATTAGATGCAATAACTGCTCAGGATCAGGACAATCAGGTGAAGTCTTAAATATTTTCTTATTAATTAGACACAGGTCCTTAACACATTAAATTCACCACAGGATTTGCCCCATAACAATTTACACCCCAAAAAATAAAATAAAATAAACCAGCATTTAAAATGCCTCATTTAATTTTTTCTTAATGATGTAATATTTACTGCTGATTTTTCAATTTCCACTTTGTTAAAACAGTCATCCAATAAATGCCTAAAGATATTTAGGTGAAAATTGCAAAATAAAGTTTCTCCAGAAAAAAAAAAGTTCATTTTAAGAAATTATCAGAAAATTGTTAGGGAAAAAAAACTCTTAGTCTACAAATGACTGTTAAATACATCCTTTCCTCTCTAACTGTCCTGTCACTGTTCTGAGAGAAAAGTCAATAGCTTTAAGTAGCTAATTAATCTCAGTCTTAATAGTGACCTTATTAGCTTTAAGGATCTTTGTCTTTTCTGTTGTATATTTAATCTAACAGGCAGTTGTGAAGACTGGTTATTTTGTGGTCTGAAGGGGAAGCTGAGAACTGGTGGCCTTTTGGAGAGGCATACATTAAAAATCTCAGGCCAACAAAAAAAACCCTGACTTCACTGAAAGTAGGATTCACCCTCAGCAGACAGCATAGCACCCAAACATGTCAGAAAACAGTGGGAACTCTGTATAATGTAAATTTTTCTCAGGTTTAAATATATACATATTTACACTCTCTTGTCATTTTTAATTCTAATCAGTAGACTTATATTTCTTGGCAAGCTATTTCATAGACAAAAATATTTATTCTCTTAAGCAACTCTGATTCTTTCTTATTCATTTTAACATATATAAATTGGCAACCTTCTCCTAAATAATTCCTTTGAGTTCTTCTGCAACTTCCAAATATGACAACTTCTTTCTTCTTGCCCAGTCACACTAGATGGAAATTAGGTCTTTCACACTTCAAAAGAAATTTCCTACAACTCAACTGAAAAGCAAATATTACTCTTCACTCAGATTAAAATTCCCAGCATGCAAGCTGGCTGCTTTCTCAGCATGAACAAACTTACAATCTTATTTAAAGATAACTTTGTTAATTAGTATTGACATCTCAGAGCCCAAGACAGCTTCCCTCCTCACAAATAGAACTGGTGTCACACTAGCTGTGTGAAACCCTTATGTAAGTATCTCATTAATCTCAGTTCTACTTTGCAAATGCCATACTGCTTTTGAGAGCATTTCCGTATGTTACATATAATCCAAGTCTTGAACCATTCAATGCCATTCATATGAACATGCAAAGAACCCTCTCAAAATCAGACAGCATAGCTTGATCAGAACAGAAGGAATACCTTCTGTTATTTATTCTTAAGGGTTCATCTTCAAAATTCTAAATAACTGTGATCTTCACATGAACATTTACTTCTTACCAAAACATGACTTCTTGATCTTTCATTTACATACTGTATTTCATCATATTTTAGAACTCTTACCCAAGATGCCTTTTTGTTTAGATAATTACACTTAGAAATCCAATGCATTAATTATCAATGTATGTAGCTATGGTATTATACCACTGTGCTAAAAATGTAAGTATATGTAAGTATACAAGAAAGCATCACTTCAAAGCACTTAAGACTTTTATGGATTCTTGATTTACCTAAAGGAATCATTCACCTTGGTAAGAATGAAATCGTCCGAGTGACCTGGGATGCTGCTGAACTCACGTGAGACAGCTATGTTGTTTTAATAACAAGAGTGGTTCTGCGTTAATTTAGAGCTGAGATTACCATTGTTTTATATGCTGGACTTGAATAAGATTCCTTCTCTCCACTTGATAGTATCCAGACAACTATAAGAAAATTTCATCCGATCAGACATCTATTATTGAAATGAAATGTGGCAGGATATAAATACTGCATCAAGTGTTCTGTAATCTGTTGGTGCCATTTTATTGAATACAAGACAAAAAAAAAGAAAGGGAGTATTAATATTCATTCATTGGAAAAGATGGTTGAAATTTGAAGATGGAAATCAAGGATGTGCAAGAACATTCTATGAATTAAAGATTGTTAAGAAAAGGAGGAGGAATTTATTTTATTTTTCTTAACATTTTAAAAAGTGATCCATTTAACTAAGAATTCAAACATTCCAAATTTCTCAGGAACCTTCTGAGAAATACAAACTAGCTAGCCTAATTTCACTTTTTAGAAAAATACTAGAAATAACATAAAATTACTTTTATGAAGAAAAAGATGCAGCACCACAGGGAGGAAAAAAAACACTAGAACAATAAACATTGCTGTGCACACATTTATCAAGATAATGCCAAATGAATCTAATTTTGCTACTAACATAGTATCAGGCCTTGCAGACATACAAGATGATGTGTATGTGATATCCTGATTTTATGGGACCTTTGATAGGCTTGCCTATGAGATTCTCCTAAGTCAACTGAGAAAATGTAGTCAAGATGAAACAATTGTAAAATAAAACCAATTAATGAGTGGAAAACCTAATGAAAACTATTGTCAGAGAGAAGCTTTGAGTAAGACTCTGTCCTTGTGTAAATGAAAAGTGCATTGAGCCCAGTTCTTCAGGAATCCGTTACTGATTTTGTATTCATTTCATTAGAAGGGTGGATAATGAAACAGTATTTATTAAATATGCAGATTAGAAAGCTAAGAAACTCTGTAGAACAGGTAATATGCACCAACAGGAATTGCATTGGTATACTGGATCCTATTGGATGAAGGAGTAGAACATTAAACTTGATATCACTTCTAGCATTATTTCTGTGAATCCCACAAGCCAGATTCTGGCAAACATAAATATCTTAACACTCAATCCCAGTCCTTCAACTTGAGAACTCATGTTAAAATTGTTTTAAGAAAGGTCACTTTGTCAGTGGCACATTCAGAAACAGCATGAGATTTGCTCATCCAGGAAAATTCTTGCAGCTCTGCTTTTGTAGAGAAAATGATTTTCTCTCTTTGTGACTTATTTTTTTCAATTAATTATTAGTGCTTTTTTAGTGGAAGTGAAACAAAACAAAACAAAAAAGTTCAGTTTTCCACAAATGGCATACAAAGGTAGCCAAAGTATTATGTTTAACTGGGGATTTTAAAATACAGTTAGGATTTTCAAATATGCAAAAAAAACAAACAGCTCCTTTGTTACCTCTTCAGAGATTTATATTATTGTTACGTGAGCTGTATTAGTTTGACCAACTGCAGTTTGCCTCTGTTTATTGGAAAACTGCATACACCTTGCTTCTTCTAATATTTTCTGACAAGTAAATGGAGGCCATCCGGAAGAACAGATGCTTCCACCTCATATTGGGAACAATTTCTGTAAACTGTAAAACATTTTTGTAGTTTCTGCTACCACTATTGAAAATCTAGTGACTCTTCTGAATTCTTCCAGACATCTGGTACCAAATATTTTCAGCCATTTCATGAATTTCACATCTGTCATTAATAAAGAGGAGGCATACTTAGACATAGTATTAGCAGATCTCTATGAGGAGATTCAGTCAGTATTTCTTCACTTACTTCAGGGTCCATGATTTACAATATACACAATGATTCTGATATTCAAAATTTACCACATTTACAGAACTGGCATTAGATAAAACAGCTTGTAGATTTCAAAATCTCGTGAAACTTCATTTGAATAAATCAATGAGTTTCCCGTACAAAGGTGATTACTTTCAAAGAGCTCGGTAGTCAGAGGGGCACAATCCAGTTATTCTCCTTTTGAAGAGAAGATTTGAACAAAAGCAGATCATCGGGGGAAAACTAAAAATGCCAGGCTTCTAAGCTTTACTAGTGAATAGAAAATTCATTTCAAAAGGCACTAGATTCAACTACAGACTGGAAAACCTTATAATGATAATGGATTTCAAGGTCCAAGAACTTATCTAAACTCATTATAGTCACGGTTTTAGGCTGGATGAATATTCAGGTTCAGCTTCACTAAGCAAACTTATATTAGGTCACATTTTTGCAGTGACCTTAGAAGTGTAATGTGTTAAAAATAAATGAAAGTTTAAGGAAAGTGAAAATGATCCCTGTCTCTGATCTTAATTATGTTCTCAGTTACTCAGTATACAGGCCACAAGCATCCAAAGAGATGCACTGGTTTGATTTATTTTTTAATTTATTTATTCACCCAGCTTCAGTGTGTACCACCAAAATTTAAGGGGATCAAAGCTGCACTCTGTTACAGAATAACTGAATATCCATTTTTATGAGAATGCATTGCATTCAATAACAACACCCTGGATGAACATGAACTGATTAAACTATGAAAAAAGTCAAACACTGTTTCTGTCAGCAAGGTACTTTCTACATGCTAAGAGCAAATGAAGGAAATTGCTCTCTCTCCTGGACCATTCTGGTTTTAGAAGTTTCAATTTCAAGGGTGTTCTCAGCTATAATTCCTGTGTCAAGTGATAATACTGATGCCAATTTCTAAATAAAAGATTAAAAATAATTTGTTTATATTAGTACACTCCCAAACTAACAATATGTAATTTTACTATTTTTGGAAGACAGTTAACAGTAAGGCATAAATTAAAATGTGTTGTACAATTTATCGTAATGCAAACTGGACAATATCATAGTGTATGCAGTCCAGCCACTCCAAGTACAAATTCCAATTATTACATTAGAACTAAGACTTTATGACATTTCCTACAAATGCTAATTAGCTGGTAGGTTAGGGCCCTCAGTCACGTAGCACTTCATCAATCACAAAGCTTAAACTATTAAGATGGAAACTGTAACATTTTACACAAAAAGTTGTGATGCAATTCAAATTAGAATATTATATTGGACCCCTTTACATGGTGTTCTTTTATAATAAGCCCCACAAAAGAATTTCCACAAGCTGTTGTCCTAATATGATCCAGCTCTACATCCTCCATTCTGTTATTGTCTCAACAGCTACTATTTTCAACACAAACGTCTGTGTGCACACATATTTAAATATCTCCACATTCCTAGAGGACAAAACACATGTATGAAAGAGAAAATTTGGGAGTAAAAATGGGTATGAAAGAATTGGCATCCATTTAAGCACTTCTGCCCCTCAATCTACACCTCAGCCATATTCACAGAACTTGTACATTCTGGTAAGAAATACATAAAGAATTCTGAGGTCTGCCCCTCTGCATACTAAACTGACAGATATGAGGTGTAAGACTAGTTTAGCCAGGTTAAAAAAGGCTATTAAAACAGCATACCCAACTTTACTGGCACTAAAATGAAACAGTGGTGCCAAAGATTCCAGAAGAAAGAAATATTAAGTAATATTGCACCTCTGACATTGACATAAGTTTATTATTACTCTATGCCAATCTACCTTGATCCAAATCCTCTAAATGCTTGCTGTTCCAGGGTTGGGCCTCCTTTAAGCCTACAAATTATACTAAACAGAGTGGTGTTTTTTTTTAATTTGGTTAAAAATTACACCAAAATCTCTGGAAGGACAACACATTAGCTCGCCCATTACTTTTTCCTGCAAAAAGTTACCTTATGTATGTTCCCATGCCATCCTGTAGTACTCACAAGGGCTGGTTTCTTGCCAATGTTTTTGTTTCCCTCACATCTTAGTTAGGGAGCCTTCCTCAGAAGGCATCCTATCCTGTAAGTAAAACAGCTATCCAAAAAGAAGAAACAATACCATCTTTGAGGTAAGCTTTCCTAGTTTTGGTTTGGTCTCCTTTGTATTTTTCACCATGGCAGATAACAGTAATGTATGCAAGAGAAAAAAATACAGAATTAAACAATGCATCATTTTAAGTTACATATTTCTTCTTACTCAGTTTCAGGTTATTACTGACAGAAATAATTTTAAGCACTATATACAAATTCTTCCTTCCTCAATGACTTGAATACAACCATTAAAATAAATATTATTTTAGGCTGAGTGAAACACTTCAGGCTGAGTGAAGAGAGATGTAGCCATCTATCCTGCATCAACAAATGAAGGCAGCAAAATAACTGGTTATTCACATGTTCTTAAATCAAAAGTAAAAATACACAGATAAAATTTGGCCCTACATAGAAAAAAAACAATTGGAGACATATTATAATATTACAGACTGAAGAATCTAATGCCCAGGAGGAACCTAAAAACTAGAAGCAATTCTTTTCACTTTCAAAAGGGCTTTCATAAGAGTAATATATCAACTTGTACAATGACCTATTGGAAGATACGTAAAGAAATTACAATCCACTAGAGGGCCCAACTGTTTCAGCTCCTATAGTCTAGTGTATAGTCTAGGATGCTCCACATCGCTTTCCACCCACTGTAATCTGCATATATATGTGCTTTATGAGGACAGATTAATTTCTAAATGTTCCACACACAAATGTCTGGCTGCCATCATTTCAAGTGAAAACAGTAATGGAAGACGTGGCCAAAAGGTCAAAAGACGAGCAAAACCTGGAGAAATGGAAGAGACACATGTAATCCAGCAAGACATAAAGGATTCTTAATGAGACTCATGTAAAGGATAAAGTGACTGCAATCAATATATAGTATATTTTTCCAACAAAATATACTCTCATATATGGTTGTTATTGGAAAGGTAAGCTGTCTAGACTGGGAAGAAAAGAGGTACATCAGAGAACCTTATTCTTAAAACACAGCATCCACTACTAGACTGAGTATCTGTGCAAAATGACCACTCAAAAATATTACAAAAGAATACTATAGCACTAGGACTTACTACTATACACACTCCAATATATTTTTGAAATAACACGACTGAATGAACAATCTGTCTATGGTCAGAAAGGAGCTGTGCTCCTTTAGCTTTTGATAGGACAAAGACTATGAGATATGAATGCCCTGGGTTGCATTAGTTCACACAGTGAAGGTGAACACATCTAGCATTCTTTAATATCAAGGCACTAATGCTTTGACATATCTAGGAAAGCTTGGAAACAGTAGAGAGAGACTCATAGAACATCTTCCCTTCTTTATGCAAGCATTATGGTCCTGGGATGAACTTGTACCTACCGTCAAGAATGGTGGGACGCTCAAGAAGGATAACCACGAGAAATCATGATCTTAATAAACACTGCCAAAATGGGATTGAATACTTAAGCAAATAGATTTTTACTTTTTTCAGCTTTATTTCAAAGCCTGATTTGCACTGGTGACATACAGAATTTACTATTTTGTGTTTGTACACTAGACACATGAGAAATAAACAGTTAAAACATGCTTTACAGTTCCATACTCTACATTTTTTATTTAAACAAGATTGACTAGAGCAGGGCAATGTTTAGATCATTTTTTTCTCTACTTAAATCATTTGCAAGTGAATTTATCCCCTAACATATTGGAAATAACACACAAGTAAAATAACGTTTCAAAGCTGAAAATGTGACCTAAAGGTCATTTAAAATATTTGTTCCAATATGGTATTTTCATATTGAAATAAAATGGTGTAATGATGACATGATAATATTATTTTGGGGTATGCTAACACCTATATATTGTGATAATGTTATTAAAAATATTTTAGAGAAACAAATTTACACATAAGTACAACATGATGAATAATGTCAAAGTATGCAAATTAACTTTTTTTTTGGTAATCAATGATTCATTCTTCTACAAGCAAATGCACTATTTAGCCAAGAGCAAATAAAATAAAATTGAACTTCCACAGCTCCCTGATGAAGTATATTTACCAGGATAAAAACCTCCAAATCCCAATCTTAAAGAATAATTTAGCGCTCTCATTTTGCACTTAGTTATTAGCAGGATTTATCACATGGTAGACCAGAGCTCACTAGGATATAATGATTTTAATCCAGGGTTTAGTGAGCAGAGATAGCATAACTTGAGAGTGATTATCTTCATTAAGAAGTCAGATGCAAAAGCAGCAAGACCATCTGCAAGCCCTAATAAAATAGCCATGCTGTGTTAAAAACAGAAAAAAGCACCCTGTTGCATATTACTGAGTCCATAGCCATGACAGACAATGACTACAGCTCTGTGATAGATTATTATTCATCACACAATTTTGATCACTGAATCCAAATCACTCCTCCTGATCTGAATACAAGACCAATTGTAAATTCTTGGTTTGGTTAAAGAACACAAACCATAGGAAAATAAGCATTATTTTCTGCAAAATTCTGAAGTGATGTCCAATATTAAACTGCATTAAACAGCACAACAAAAAAGGCTTAATATTTGCTATTTGTCATATCATCAGCATTGCTAAAAATGCAAATATTCAGAAGGAGATTCCGGAACAAGATTAAATTGGATGGGTACCTAAGGCCTTCTTTGTTTCTGAAAAATAATGACTTGTCTTTATTAAACTCATGTATTTAGCCAAACACAGACAGAAGTACAGATAAAGAATGGGAACCCTACATGAGTCATGAAGGAAAACCACCATAACATTGTAGAATAATACATGTATCTATCATCATCATTGCTACTAAAGTTTGGGTTACTCTCAGGCATGAACTACCTGCATAATAATAGACAATATGGAAAAGGCATTGTTTAATTGACTGAAAATGGCAGGAGGAAGTAGTAGTAAAATGTGTTTGATCCCAGGAACTATTTCTCCATTTATGCTCTCAAGTGCATCTATACATAATAATGTGATGCACACAATGCACTCAGTACATACTTTCTGGCATACACATTTTTGTGAGCCGAAGAAAAAGGATATGGTAAGTACTCTATGACTGTATGCAGAACCCATGCAGACCTACATTCACAGGGAAGTTCAGCCCCCACAACTTTTTCCACCAAGTGGAAACTGTAATGATTAAATTCAACATCCCAAATAGAGTAAATACAATTAGCTCAGTCTGTGGAAAACTAGAAATCAGACTAATAAGGCTGTCCGGAGAGAGCCTCTATTCTTAATGTCTATAGCTTATCATGCATAGGAAAAGCAGAAAAATTTAGTTTCCTTTTCCACTTCCTTGCCTCCCTCTCCACCAAAATGTCTTTAAAGAAAAATGCAGTATAGTAATCTTTTAGTAGTCCCACACATTTTATTTGAATTATCTGGAAATAATAGTATTCAATGTTAGTAAGGATAACAGAATCCCTCACAGTGAGGAGTAGGTTTTGTCAGAATTGTTAGGACTTTCATTTAACTCCAAGAATTTTGTGCAAACTGCGTAACGTAATATTTTTGTAATACAATTAAAATATTACACTGTAGAAGCAATCCCATGGAAGATAACACATCTATATTACAGAACTACTTAACTCTTACAGACATACTCCATCCTTTTTTAGTATTTTAAAGGTAATATGCTCTAAGAAATGCATTTCCTTTATATGTGTCTCAGAAATTTTACAACATATCCTTTTATCAATGATCTTACCTTTTTTTGAAGGACATTAATTTTCCTTTCTTTTACTTCCAACATGTCTTTCATATCTCGAATCTCTCCAGCTAGGGTTCCTTTCTCTTCTGTGAGGTCTTGAAGTTGTTTTGTTTTCTTATTGAGAAATGTCTCTTTTTCTTCCAATCGTAACCGCAAGGCATCAACCTACAGTAAATAAATGAAACACATTTAGGTGTTAGTAAGGAAGAACAACATATTTTATTTATTTTACTTACTTTTTGTGTCACCTAGGAAATTACTTTTTTAATGTAGATTTTCCACCTGTATCTTGGACCAAAGCGATACTTTTAGTTGTTAAAATGTAATTAAAAAATAAAACAGTTTTAGCACCAAAGCATAAACAGAATAAAGTAGAAGAGTCAAAGCTTTAAACATGACACTAAGAGAGTCTAATCTTGACATATGCATATATGACACACAAAAAAATCTTGACCTATTAAATATATAATTCATTGAAAATAGTGCTCTGTATCTTGTTTTCAATTTAACAGTTAACAGTTAACAGTTAACAGGTGGCTCAATACTACAGTCAGTACACAGATTTGGATATATATCAGAAACAGAACAATTTAACAAAGAGACAGCAAATGGGTAAATGATAAGGCTCATCACTTTTCTCCAGTGTATCTCTCATAAGTCTCTTAATAAATGAGTCTTATAGTGCTTACTATAGAAAAGTACAATTTTCTATTACATAAAACAATGAGTATTTCAAAGACTTTCATACACAGAAGTGTCTTAATAGAGAATCTCACCTAACTGTTCTGCATTAGATGACTGCTTTTTATCTGTCTTTAGAAACTCTACAAAGTTCCAAAAGAAAAAGAAAACTCGCAAGTTGAACAAGCATTCTAATGACCCTGAAAGTATACGTAATATCCTTTGTTTTCTCATTTCCTGCTGTATAAATGCTCCAGGATGCATCTTTATCATTCCCTTAATGCAATTCCAACAGTTCTCAAATTGAGGTCAGGCAAATAGTTGCTGGTGTCCAGAAAAAATCCATAGATCACTTGATGCTGACTACTATTTGTATACAGTTATTTCAATAAGCAGCTCTACTGCTCATAGCAATTAAAAAGCCTTGCTACTCATAAAAGCATTTAAAAATAAGGAATAAAAATATTTGACTCTCCTCCACAACAAACAAGAGGAGAGGGAGAAAAAAAGAAAAGCAGTAGCCACATTCAGGGACAGTAGCATAATTATCAAAGAAAAAAATAGCAAGGAACGGAGGAAAATCTAAATGACAGGACACCTGTTCAAGGAACTGGAAAAGGACAGGGCCAAAGCAGTAGGGATAAGGATCCAGAAGCACAAGAATGGAAATGACAAATAGGGGCCAAAACGAAGACAGGAAAGTTTAATTTTCTCAAGTAAATTTAACAATCCTACTTCACAGATGCAAATCCCTTGTGCATTTCTACTTAATCAACGCCTAGAGTAGTTATCATAGAGTAAGTTATAATCCTAAATGGAAAAATGTGCTATTTTGCACACTGTGAAGAGGAGAGGAAGTGGTCGCTGTCAAGATGCTCACTGATACAATCTTTGAGAACATCTAACACATTAGTCCAAATACTAGCTCTCAAGTTTCAAGAAAGTTTCAAAGTCAGAGATTTTGTCACAGTTTCCTTAAATTGAGATATCATAATGGAATTCCATGCCAGTAAAGCACATACTTGAATGCTTACAAATATGCAATGGTGCAGCGAAAGCGAAACCACAAGGTGAAACTGTAGCAGAAAAGCAGAGCTAGAAAATGAAATTTTGTAAGTTTAAATGGTGCAGCTTTTTATATAGTAGAGAAGAATAAAATTAATAGGGGTCAACACTTTCTTAATTCAATAATCTAAAGATCCAGACTTGAGCTGACAGCAGAATATAGGGGATCCAAAATATGATGCATGTAATCTATGCTGACCTTGATAATTAGTAAAATGAGAAGTTCTACATTTCACTGAAATTGAAAGACCATCTAATATTATTAGTCAAATAATTCTTCAGAAAGTATGTGAAAATGCAAGCTAAATTATAAATAAAAGAGAACCAAAATTAAACTGAATTGGAATATCGCTTAAGTCATCGTGTTCCCCCTCCCCGCCACTAGCATATTTTAGGCTAAACAAAGATATTGAAGCATATTTTAAGCTAAATTCACTAATGCCAAAGAATTACCTACCACCTAAATTCTACTATTAATACTTTTGATATAAAAGGCATTTTTGTAATGAAAAAGTAGACATCCCAATTCATTACACCTAAAGAGTATGTTTAGGTTTAACTATTGGTACTGTAAGAGTTGCACTTTACATGCATTGTTCCCTTCAATGAGTACTTCAACCAGATCACACCTGCTTGCACATACTGGTTCAGACAACACACCATAGAACACTGGGTGGGGAAACTTTGGAGGAAAAAAAAAAATATGTAAGAAGTTTTTAAAGACCAAGAGAGTTTTTTGTTGTTGTTGTTTTTATGTGATCCACATTATTGAAAACTGTTTTGTAAATAAAATAATTAATACAAGAAAATATGGTATAACCAAGAAAGTTAGGATAATTTAGCAAATAATTGCACATGCAATCTGATATCTTTAAACAGAACAACAAAACCAATCCATTCCTAACTTTAAGCACTCTGGATTCCATTTTGCACTCCTTGGAGCCCCTAACTCCCAAATTCAAGCCTAGGTTACAGAGACTTTATTCTTAGTGAAGTATTTCAGTTTTCCAGAAGGCTGGTTGACACATCGAAACTTCCAGTCCAGGAGAGGAGATACTAAAAATACTGTTAGGGAACTACTTCCGTATTTGCACTTTTGCTCCACCTGGAACGAGAAAGCCACAATGCAGCACAGAAAGCACAGAGGGGCAGCATGGGAATGGAGAACATTAGCAAGGTTTACAAGCCTTTAGCACAGCACCATCACTTCATGAAAAGTAGAGAACTAAGATAAAAACAGTGCAATAATTTGTCATTACAAAGACAGATCTGCTTGAATAGAGACCATTTGTCTGATACCGTTTTTATCTACAGCACTGAAACCAGGAGGTGTTCACATTAAGTGGATCCATACAGGCTTGTTTTGGCTGCTAGGTACACTATTGAGAAGACAAGTTTGGACTGAAAATATATGATGTGGCAGTCTAAAATAATTCACCATCTAGCCAGAGCTGCACGAAGTCAGGCAAGTGAGAAATTTTAGATTCACTATTCCAAATTTCAAGCATACAGATGTCAGAAAATAAAGAATTAGGGTTTAAAATTTACATTACCTAAAAATTCACAAAGTTTATTCATAGTAAAAAGCTAGATGGAAGTAACCAAAAGGATATAAATGTTAGTTTTGCATCTTTAGGTTGTACAGTTAGAGCTGTTTGGGTTACATGCAGTAAGCACTATTTTTTCTAGTTAATGAAGATGCCTCAGGGGAGCCAGGAGAGGTTCAGGTTGAAAATTAGGAGAAATTTATTCTCAGAAGGAGTAGTCAGGCATTGGAATGGGTTGGCCACAGAGGTAGTGGTGTCACCGTCCCTGGGGGTGTTTAAGGAAAGTTTGGACCTGGTACTAAGGGACATGGCTTTGTGGGTGACATTGGTCATAGGATGATGGTTGGACAAGATGATCTTGGAGGTTTTTTCCAACCTTAATGATTATATGATTCTATTAACAGAATATATTTAAGTACAAAATAATCAACAGATATCTGATTTATTGTTATTTATATTCTGAGTTTTGTAATGCTAAATTTATTCTAAGCAGAAGTCTTTGCAATGACACTTTAAAACTTGGCTTGGGACTAATTTAGATGACCTACTGGATCTTGAAATGCATGTTCTTCCTGCTCTTAAAATGGCTCATTGCTTTTCTATACACTGGAGGGGGGAAAAAAAAAAAAAAAAAAAAAGATTTATACTCTACTGGATTTAGTTTATTTTTATAATAGGGTCTTGCAGTTAGTAAGCAGTGTGCAGTATTAGATTCAAACAATTCTCTGACTATGAAAAATGGTTGTAGCGGCTAACAGTGAAAGACCTCATCTGAAACTCACTTTTTTTTTAAAAAAAATATATATATATATATTTAATCACTTATTTGCTGCATGTCTTTAAGCAATCCTCTAAGTCAAATCACAAAAAACTCACTTGCACCTTTAAGCTGCAGCTCAGAAGCTCAGCACAGCATTGCAGCAAGAGCTCCAGAAGAGGAGGAAACACTGCAAGTTTCACTTACCAACTGCAACTAAGCATCAGTTTTATACTTTAAATTAAAGGTTGTTGAAGGTGATTAGAACCACTGGTAAACAAAGCACTGACACTGTTTCCCTGGGGACTGGTATAACACAGTAGCTTATGCCCATGCAAGATACAGTTCTGTTCTGCATGGCTGAATGGGACTTCCCAAGCCAAAAGCCTTTTCCTGTGTGTGCAGCCATTCCCCGCTCTGAGGGCTCAGCAGACAGTTCTTGCTGCTCTTCACACATTTATTCATAACATGTCCTGTTACAACCGCTCACTAAATTAAACTCCGAAATCAGGATTTTAGCTATCAAAACGTGGGAGCCCCACAAGGAGGGGTAAGAGGATAAAAAAGCAGATGGTTCTAATGCCCATGTCCAAAACCTGCTTATGGGAAAGGGGAGCAGAGCCCCATCCACTCCAGTTCCTCAGGCCTGATTCTGCCTTACACAGCTAGTAATTAAACAGCACGTGACTGGACCTTCCTGCATTTCCTTTCACCACTAGCTAGTTCATAACATGACTGAAGTTTTTTCTATTCCATGAACAGAAGTGAATTCAACCCTGAAGGAGGAGAAAAGATGCTTGGTGGTTTTCCTTACTACCAAACAAAAATGTACACCAGACTCCGCAATCTCCATCTTTTCTTTCCCTGGTTAGCTTTCTGGCCAGCCACACAAAAACCTTTAGGTTAGCACATGGGTTGTGCCACAGAGGATCAGGCACCTAGTGCTTCAGTGTTGTCTTGACCAAAGCTAAATGCAGAAATGGACTGTTTTCACATTAACACCATAAATAGATTACTTCACACACATTTATGTAAGTAGTTTACATCTCTGATCAATTCTTCCAGGTCAATAACTTTTTAAAAAAAAATCTGAATGAATTAAAATGAATAAATACTCATGTCTTTTAGGTGAATTAAACTGTTCCATAAGGAGTTGCTCAGACTTAAGATTTGCATACGTGCAGATGTAAGAGGTAAAATCCTGCCTAGAACCCCAATTTTCACAAGAGATTGTTGTTACTATTAAGCAATGACAGCTTTCATTTAATAATTCATTCCTAGCCTTGGTAGCTTCAAATAAAGCTGCATTCACACCTTTGGTTGCACCAAGGAAAACATTCTAAAAGAGCTGAAACAAAGACTCTCGATCCCAGAAACCCTGCTTCAAACAGGAACAGTGCAAGTGCTGGGAAGGAAAGAGTATGGAGTGAGCAACCACAAACCGAAGTGGCAGATCCTCCACTCCAGTCCCTGCATTTCCTGCTCCCATTCCTCTCTCTGGCAGCTGAGAGCTTCCGGCTGCTGCAGAAGCACTGTTCACCATGATGTTATCACTATGCTGCAGAAAAATGCAATGTCATACTTGGAAGATGGTCTTATTTCCCAGCCCTTTCCAAATGAACCACAGATCAGAAAATGCTCAATCTACTGTTCCAGCGGGAGTTTGAGTTCCAAAGAATTAGGAGAAAAGTCCTTCCTAAAGGAATTTCCCCCTCCTGGTGAAACAGAAATGTTTCTCAGATATGACGAGAGACTACTGACCTAGGCTGTTGACACAGCATTTCATGTTTCAATCTGGATCACAGAGATTTAGACTAATCTTTTGTAAACTATATATTTTCCTACTTTTTTGCTGTTGTTTTTAAGACTGTATCCTATTTGATGCTCCCTCTTTCAAAAAAAAATATTAGTTTTTTCAACTCTCAACTAAAAATATTCAACAATTTCAACTCTCTCCCGGACAAAAACTACCAAAAGCCAAGTCCACACAAGAGCTCAAATTAAAACCTCTTACAGCTGGACTTCATAATCTTAGAGGTCTTTTGCAACCCCAATGATTCTATGATTCTAACATCAGAAAAGGAGAATATTCTGCTCACAGCATGGTTTTCTATCTGTCATCCTTTTCTCCTTGCAAGTACAGGGTACAGCACTATCTCCAATCTGTCTTCCCAGAAGCTATTTGTTGTGGAGCCAAAATTAGACTGTCCTGACACCAGTGTTGGGAAGAAAAAAAAAAAATCTGCCGAGTACAACTATACTTTCTTACTGACCATCAACCACTAGTCAGATATCTTGAAACTAATACTGCAGAACACCAACCCAAAAAGGCCACCTACACAACAAAGCCCACATATTTTGTTAGAACAGGTTTATCTTCTCCCAAACTAGTGCACACAGCAAGGAGGCATTCTGAAATCAGTGCTCTATGCAAGTTTTCAGAAAGCCAGAAGTTTGAGCCAGTGTCAGTTTGGGAGAGTGAGTAGGCAACTCACACTGTGTGGTCTTAGGTGTACAGATTTATTTTCTATTCACGGGAATGCAATGCCAGGATGGATTTGCCAATATTAGAAATTATCTTTTCCCTGAAAATGGTACAGTGAAATCACACCTCCCAAAAATAATGAGGCAATGATTATTCTAAATAGAGCATGCCAGTACACTATGAGAAATGTCTGCCACTTTGTTACTCTTCCTTTTACATCTATGGCATTTAAAACAATCTGAAAGCAAATTAAACATAGGTCATTTTACAACATCATATATATTATATTTGAAAGGATAAGGATTTTTGGTACACAAAAATTCTCTCTTTGGCTTTTCACTCAACACTATGTAATTTTAAGAGTCCTTGACTTATTTTTCCCAAGCTCTGGCAGTACATTTACTAGTAAAACTTGGCAATCTGAAGAATACCATCATTTTTCCAGGAAAATAAAGCCAAACCAGATCTGATAGCTAGCACATAAACCATTTCAAAGACCTCTGTCCAAGTAGATTGCTTTTCAATTTTGTCTAAGTTGTTTTTCCTCAGCAACTACCTATTTCAACTATTTAATACAATAAACTCTGTCATTTGCTCTGGAAATATACAGCACTTCACAAAACTCCAAAATAGGGCTATCCTAAATAAAAGTTCAAGTAAGTGGCAAAAATTGCCAAATTCAAAGTCAAACTTGATAAATCTTCACGTCATCACCTGCCACTCATGACCAGCTCTAGTAGTGACGTTTATTTCTTGAAGTCCCTTACTGTTAACTGTTTAGCTTATATGCCATAGTATATGTATCATTTATGAAAGTGGTTTTGGTGTTATGGAGCTCCACGTGGAAGTAAAATGTGAAGAAGCACTACTGTGTTTTGCTGTTAAGAATTATTTATTGTACCAGCATAAATTAATACATTTAAAGCAAAGTATATTTATTATTTTAAAGTAATTCTGACATTACTAGTCAAGCATTAAGTATACAGTAGTACCATCCCTTGGGTAACAGAAGGCAAATTAGCACCTATTGTCTTTCTCCCTCCTAATCCCACTTCTGTTCCAGCACACATTGCAGTCTGTATGTGCCACTGCATCCAGGAACATGTTTTCTGACCTTTTGTACTATTCTTTTCTCCCTTCCTGATGACCACTAGAGGCTCCACAAGGCTGCTGACACTTTCCTGTACTACTACTTGTTACCTTAGTGTATTATGCAGCCTTCCCCCTCCCCCCCCCCCACCTTCTTCCATCCTTTGGAACCATTTCAGTTAATCAAAGAACTAAACTATTAACGATCTTCATGCCTGTATTTATTCATCCATATTTACACATGACATTAAGAACTGGCAAAAGGACAGGGATGTAAAGCATCTGAGTACCTTCCAGCTGATCCAAATAGAGAGTGAGCAAATAAGAGGGTGTGAGCAACACAAGATGATGCCTGTTCACACCAGAACAAATTCATGCTATCTCATACCACTATCCCCATATAATCACCGTCACAAGCTCTTTCATTCCCTACATGAAAGAAAGGGAGAACGACATGGTGGCACAGCATCCAATGCACTTACTCTACTTACACCTCAAACAATGGCATCTGTATATTACACAAAGATCCCAGCCTCTTTCCCCAACAGCTTAGCCAGCCACAGTGTCTACTAATCAACCCTGATTTTTCTTTCATTCTTTCTTTTTCTACAAGTCCAGATTATGCACTCTTTTAAAAGAGAAAATAAGTATTACTGATTTGACAAACCACACTAGAAAAGGTCTTAGCTGAAACAGATTGCAGCTGAGAAACAAAATGGTTCCCACAGGCAGTTTAAAACTCATCCTTGTGAACCATCATAGCCACAAATATTTCTGATTGATTTCTGATATCAACACAGCCAACTGCCTACCAGCTGTTTTATTCAAGTAAATCTTTGCCTACTCCTGCCACTAAATTAGGTAGCTTAAAGTGGCTAGTCCAAAGTTCAGAATTTAACATTCAGTTCAGTTCCAACAAATTTTGGAAAACACATGGGAATTATAACTCATGTGCTAATACTTAAAGTTTTTGTTAATAAAACTTCCAACACTAACCTTACCTCATTGATTTTTATGTTCACTATAAAACGATAGCTGTCATAATATTTTTGAATTATTGCAAAAGGAAGTCAGTCATTCCAGAGTCAATGTTATTTAGCAACATAGTGATAGTTATAAATTCAAAATACTTAAAACCTGTTTACAAAACTATCAATCCTAGTAGCTTTTAACTTTTGAAATTTCTGTCCCCAATAACATTCAAATTTTATTATACTTTAACGGATTAATAGAAAGTGAATTAAAAGGCCACTTTTCTTTTTAAGTCACGCCAATGCACTTAACTGCTTCATGAAAAAAGTGTTGAATTCCACAATAATATAAAAACCATCAGTAAATAGCTATTAGCTCCATACATGATGAAAACTGAGTTTTTATATGAACTGTTTTTCTCAGTTAAATTTTTTCTTAATAGCAGGAGTCAATTATTACAAATAGTTGACGTAGCAATGGGAGTGATTTTTGTAAAGTACATTTAAGTTTGTAACCTGCTCAG
Organism: Stictonetta naevosa; assembly: GCA_011074415.1. Classification (NCBI taxonomy): domain Eukaryota; kingdom Metazoa; phylum Chordata; class Aves; order Anseriformes; family Anatidae; genus Stictonetta; species Stictonetta naevosa. The sequence goes on along the minus strand of CM021708.1, from coordinate 478,503 downwards.
GACATTCAAAGGAGCCACCTGAAGGTAAACCTCTCCAACCAAACTAGAGAATCTCCGTTACATTGGGAGGGATGAGCTGTACCCTTGACCCCACTCCCTTTCCCATTTCACATCTCAGAGAGGGGAGATTAACCCTGTTCTGGGACTGGAACACCTGTTGATATCACCCACTTGTTTATCACATACTCCTTCATCAGTAGGTCCAGCTGGAATCAGCTTGGCTACAGGCTTACCTTCCAGAATATATGGCCAGCTCATAAACACAGTGATATAAAAAAGATTAGGCATTATTTTTCATTTATTCATAAGAACACAAGGAATAGAGAAGAAGGTTAAAATAATAAACAAAACATACATTGTTTAGTTAAAATTAAACAGTGTTTTCTTCAAGAAGTATGCCGTGTTGGCTATTGTATCTCTCCTGCCCACATTCTTTCAGAGACCAACGTATTGCCTTTTTTCTGGAAACTGCTCCATTTCTCTCAAGAGTGAATAAGTTTCTAACCACTTTTAACCTTCTTGATTAAAAAATCACTTCTAAGTCTTCCCAAATATAAAACCTGAGAAGTTCTTTCTCTCCCAATAAGCCAGGCTGCACAATCTCCTTTGGCAGCAATAAATTTCATTTGGTTTGATATTTATCTTGAGTACCAGCAAGTGAAGTGTTACAGCTCTGCTTAGCTCCTTCACTTGTTTTCAACTCAAACCTTTAGTTCTCTGGGCCCTTCTAGAACCCACAATTTTCTCCATAGCTCTGCTTTCAGGGCTAATAAGCCAGGACAACTGCATTACTTCAACCCACCACCCCAAAATAAAATAAAATAAAACCTACTGCTGCTCATTTCAGTCTTCTTCAGTGGCTTCTGGAGTCTTCCAGAGTTCTCTAAAACGGTGGCCCCTGTGCTGCTATTTCAAAGACAAATAACACTTAGGACTTTCAGATTTGGGGGTGGGTATTTCGTTGGTCTTTAATAAGTGACTTCAGGTGTTTCAAATGAAGAGGAACCATCTCAGCATTACACAGCTGATTTGTATTTAAGTTATCTAGGTAATTCTGCTGTTGTGCCCACATCCAGTGATGCCCACAGCAGGGAGCAGCATGCCACCTGCAACTCTGTCAGACCAGTTGGAAGTTCTACACTTTCCTCACAAGGGGGATCTGCAGCAGTGCACGGAGAATTGCCCCCTTGGAGATAAGAGTGAATCTCTCATATCTAGGGCCCTTGCAACATGAGTCAGATGCAAGAGAAAGTGTCTGATGAAGGTCTAATAAAAATCTATTGCATACATGATCTGTGCATGCACAGCAATCCAGATGACATGCTGGATTTGCTGCATAAACTCATGTGTAGTGCATCTTACACAACTTGCTGCACAACAAAGCTCACGCCAATTGTCTAGTTCATACACAGTAGATTTGATACATCTCTGAGATGTACCAGACTTCTATTAATTTGGAATTTCAGATTTAGCTAAGAGATTACCAAGGTCCCCTGACCTATTGAGATTATTTAAATCTGGATAACTGATCCACAAGCATATGATAGAACATCAGCATTAGCATCACATCTATCCTTAAAACTTCAATTTCTGAGGAGCAGAGCAGAGTTTTTGTTTTGTTTTCACCAACAGAAGAACAGTTGTGAGAAATACAAGATAATTGCTTCACGTGAGAACAGAGTACATAGTTTTACTACATTAGATGGACAAAAAGATTATGTGGAATATTTGGCATTCCAGTAGTAATGTTCTGAAGAGAAAAGTTGTCACATAAATTAGTAGATCCATTTTGTTTGTTTCTGTGACTTATCCATAAAAGAAGTATTTCTCATGGTTTAAAAAAATAAATAAATAAATAATAATTAAAAAAAATGTACAGAAGATTCAATTTGACAGTATCTGGCATATTCTTGATATTTACAGATTTCTCCTACAGCTGGTAGTATTCAGATCCTTCTACAACAAGGTTTAAAGAACAAGAATGAAAATAGTACAAACCCTAGCTGGCTCAATTCTTACCTAAATATTAAATATAAAAAGATACATGTGCTAGCAGGCAAGTTACAAATTCCTTGTTCTACTAGGCCAAGGATACAAATTTCTGAAATTCAGAAGTCAGGTCTTCTAATACAAAAAACGATAGAAAATTAAGAGACTATATCATTAAATTACTTCTTTCTAGAAATAAAACTGGAAGTTATACAGATACAGATTATCTCAGGATAAATCTTGAATTCCTTAGTCAGAGCTGAACCATATATTCAAAAATGTTTGATAGAAGTAATAATTAATGAGTGATATCAAAAGCAATTAAAAATGATTGAAAGTTCCATAAATGGAGCCTAAAAAGACTAATTTGGCATGCAGTAAGGTACATTCTTGGTAAAAGAATCTACTAGACATTAATAAGATTTAAAAAATGACAGAGGTCTCCTAGCAAGAACATTCCAAGCTGTTCAGGGCATAATAATAGCAAAGTTTGCATACCATTCTCAGAAACAATATCTTGTTTTAATGGGAAGCCTGGTTTGAGCAAAGGTAACATGCATTCAGTCTACAGCAGATTCTTATGCTTCTTGCAAGTGGTAGGTTGATTTAAGTGACAACTTAAATACAGTTCTCAAATCAAAGACAAAATTGGTATTTATCCTGCTATAAGGATAATAGGATCCTGTAAGGACAACGTAAAAAATAAAAATAAAAATAAAGATTTATTTCTGACCTAACTAGATGAAAATAACAATTTTTCCTAGAATTTAATAGCATCAGCTGCTGATACTATCACTGATTAATTCTAAGTGATGAAACCCCCAAAAAACTGTTTCCATAACAAGTTTTCAGTGATATAAATGACCTAAACAAACATTCCAAACTCAATTACCGATGGTGATTCCTGTTAGCATCTTGAAGATTAACACATTACTTCAGAAAAATGGAAAAGTGCTTAATACGTTCAATTCACAAAGTCTGCTTTGACTGAAGAAGAAGCAAAAATTGAGATTCTTTTTTGGTAGTAGGTAAAGCTTGAAAGAAAATTTAAGTCCAAGATTGTAAAGCAAAAAAATAAATAAAAATCAGACTCAAAGGACAGCAATTAAACAATTTCTGATACTAGGTGAAAGAGGAAAAAAAAAGCTAATTATATATTTTTAGCTAGGACTGGTGAATTGTTTAGGCCTCTTGAATGAATTAATTAAAAACTGTTTGTCAGCATCACCTCAGTGTGATATCTGCACAAGTTACTGCTTCTCACATGAATGGTAGTGTCAACTACTCTACATTAAAGATAAGATAGAAGAACAGAAGCTCACTTAATAGTTCACTTGTGGAAAACAGCTCTATGCTGAGAATACAGAATACCAAAGAACTGACATTCTTATATGACCTGATACAAGAGGAAAATGCTATGACTATAATATCAAACTATAATTCAAAATGAAGGATTCCGACCAGAACAGAACTCAAAGCAATATGTAGCTGACCTATGGATGACAATTACTTGATTTTAGCAAAATTTCAACTTGAAAAAACAGAAAAGTCAGCAGTGACTTTGGATGGCTTTATCAACAAATGTTTGACAGAAGAACTTGCCAGATAGTCTAGTCTTTTAAGAAATCAGGCACAAGCAGATCTCTCAACCTCTGCCATCAGTGCCTTACCAAGAAATAAGTTAAATTACCTACTAATAGCAGCAGCATCATATTTGTTATCTAATCTGTGGGACCTTCCAGAGCACTAGAAATGGTATTGTCTTTTCATCTTTACTAGTACAGATGAAGCCCCTACTAGTATCCTGGACAAATAACTTCACTAGGCTAGTTTGCAAGTGGCTTAAAAAGAAGATTAAAAACATACTGTGAGTCATGTGATAACTACTTATTTTTCTTAAAATCTCAATTCTGATATAATAAGTGGTGAAACTCTTAAAAAAATTAAAAAATAAAAAATCAGGTCTTTAAAATCATAGAGAAAAAGAAACGAGATCTAAAAATCCCTACAGAAGAAAAATTACATAAAAATATTTCAGATTACATTTAAAATGTTCTGATTTTTGGACTCAACAAAAGATGCAAGATTTAAAATGTGAGGGCTGAGTAGCTTTCAGATTTATGGAAACTAATAATTATTCAGTGGTATTCTGAGCCCCTTAAGAAATTGTTCTGTGAAATGCTGTGTCACATTAATTTAATTCTAGAAATTATTATTCAAAGATATCTTACAGGTAGAAGGTGGTCCATCACCTGAAGATCATAAGGCTTGTCAATACTGCTAAGCTATGTTATTAATAACAAGAACCAAAAAGCAGATTGGAGTCCAACTGAAACAAAAGTGCAGCCATTTTTCCTGTCATACAAATTGCAAATATATTTACTACAGGTGCTTGAAATGGACTCCCAAACAACTTTCCAGAGTCTGTGCTAGACTGAAAAATCTGGACATTTAGAGACTACTTAGACCAAGAAAGGCTGTCTAACTCTGTATCTCAAGAAATGACTATAGTCTATTGTTACCAAATTTAGTAGCTATTGTCCCAAATTGATAACTCCTTTTATATGTCATCTTTGCAGTAATATTCTTGAGGCATTTTAGGTGGAACAGGAGAAGGTATCATAGTCTTCAAAACTTCAGTTATCACATGAAGCGGATCTTCAACTCATATTCTAAGTGTTTGAAAAATTTCAGATAATTAATGACATTCAACAACACTAGGAAACATGTAAGATTGAAACTAGGGACATAAAAGCAATAATTTTATCCTTTGTATAAGTACAGTGCTTATAATACAGGTTTCATGGTAAATTAAAAACAAAAACTTATGCAGGGATGAAGTCAGACATGAATAAGTTTCAGTTGCAGGTTTTCTAGCATACTAGACGAGTCTAGTTTGCCAAGTATGTAAACTGAATCCAGTCAGCTAGATCTTCTAGCAGCACGTCAGTGACATTTCAAGATCTGATCTTGCATTTATTTCTCAGCTCAAGTTATGGGTTTACTACTTTACCACAATCGTATTCCAGCTCGGAGACACTCTGTTTCTCAGGACAGAATAGCATCTGAAGGACAAAGATAAAGGAAAACTGGTATGTGCTGCTTTCTTAACAGTGTTGACACTAAACAATGTGAAGTTAGATATGAACACAAGCTATCATAAAAGTGCTTTTATACTGTCAAATGTTTAAGAGGTATTTTCAGAAAAAGAACCAGAAGTGAAATAACTCTCAAATTAATGTCAGAGAAAGCCCTACAACCTACAAGAGCCAACAATGACAGCCAAGACACAGTGACTAAATAAACAGAGAAAGATAAACCTCATACACCAGTTTTCAATGAGAATAAAAGCCAACTCTGATTCTTCAGAGTACTAGAAACTCAAGAACTCTCTGAACTATTAACCATGAAGTCCAGTATGCCATCATATTCCTTCCTTCTCCAAAATGTCCAAGACATTACTGGATATCATGTAAACTTTCTAACTTTTCAAAAAGAGAAACTTCATGAACTATACATCCATGCTTGATCCTGTGCTGCATTAGAACCTGTATGGAAAAATCATTAAACCACAATAATCTACATTGGAATAGCTTGAAATAATTTTTTCCTTCTCCCTTTCTCAGTCCCTTGAAGGAACCCAGGGTCTTACAAAGACCATAATCAGAAACAAAAATGTGGCTAATATGTATCTAATATGACCAGACTGTTACACATCAACAAATTCCAGACTTGTAAAACATGACCCCCTAAATCCTGCAGAGGTATCCTAGATTTTGATAAACTTGATTCAATGTACTTTTCGCTCTAAGGAAAAATACCTGGGTGAAACAAAGCATACAATTATGTGAGGGTTTCAATTTTCCATTTCTATTTTCCATTAGTATCTGTAGAAGTAATTAGTGTCCTCATTATCTACAAATTTTCTAACTTGAAATCAGAAAATAAACCTAGCTTTGATAACACCTCAACTAAGCAAGATGGTTTTCCTTTCCATAATATAAAGATAACCACTATACCTGCCTCACAAACGTACAGTGAGGTTTCAACGCTTTATTAAAAACTCTGAAAACTGCCTTACAGAAAGCCTGAGGAGGAGGTACACAAAAATGTGCATTATGCCAAAAAGGAAAAAAAAAAAAAAAAAAAAAAGATTAAGTAGATGGAGCAATGGAATATTGAATCAGGACAGTGCAGGAAGACCTTTTCAGCCATTTCTGGAAGTACCACAGTTCCTTCAGAAGCAGAACCCCTTCCAAAAATTCCCAAGATCCAGAGTCCCATAATGGCAGTTCTCCCACTGAAGCTTGTAGAGTATTTTCAAGGCTTCTGATAGAGACATTAAAGAATTGCTATTACACTTTACTACAATAGGTTAGAAGGAAAAATGAAACATGAAGTGCAGCATCTTATGAGCATATATACTTCAGAACAATTTGTGCTAGCCTTATCGTAAGCAGTACATAAAAATCTGATTATTATCCCTAAAAACTGAAATCCCTACTCTGGTAGACTCTGAAAAGTTTCCCATATTTTAAAGCTTGAAGTAAAAGCTTAGCCAAGAAATTTTAAAAAGATGTTTCACTCCAGAATTCAAGATCATCCAAATCTCCTCAGATCACTAGTGGCTCCAGCCTGTGTATCTCTGATAACTCAACTCATAAATATGCTTCCAAAGCTTGGCAAGCTATGTAATAAAAATATTAAGTGAGCCGCATTGCAGTATCAGGTCTTGAGAGGCTTCCACTGTAATTTCTACCAACCTGGGCTTTTCCTTCCATACTATCTAAACTGTTAGCCAATTATTATTTGCCAGTATTTCATCTGGTTCTTGGATGAACCTCAATTTTCACTCAGTCTAAGTAATTTCCATAATGATATGGCATCAAAAGCCTTACATACAGCTAGATAAAGCATAGCATATTTTCTTTTGTCTACAGGATGAGCGCACCTATCAAAGAAAGATACTGTTTTAGTCTAATTTGACAGATTTCATAACCAAAAAGGGTGCACAATAGGGCTCTGGAAAAAAAAAAAAGGAAAAAAAATGAAATGGTTTTTATGAGAGAGAGAATTAATTTTTTATTCCAAATTCAAACAAAGATATTCAGAATATGTTTTTACTTTAGTTACAAATGGATTTTTACTATTTTATTTTTTTAAGCTTGCTATCCAATCTGGGAATATAAGTGGTATAACTCTATTTTAAATCTTATACTAACAATGAAGCTGCAAACTTTGAGTTACTGTTTTGTTCCACACAGAGTATCACCAGAATTCCTGCTTTTTGAATAGAATATGTTCAAAAGACTTTTTAATAAAAGTTTTTTGTACTTGAAAGTATGTCTTTGAAATACTTCTAGAATTAAGTCTTCTAGGATTTTAACCCTTTGAGCTGAGGTCATCCTTAAATATGAAGATATAAGTGACTATGGAAAAGATTTTGCTAATATGCCATAGAAAGTTATATACCTCACTGCAAGAAAGATGTATTTTTAAAATATTTATGGCTTAATCAGTCTATTTTTAGTCTATAGATTTATTAATTAGATATATATGTATATTCACATATGCATGTGTAAACAAATATTACTGCTGAAAAAAATCAGAGCATACATAATTTAACATAGAAGTACAAGCTTTGTGAAAACAGATTTACTAGTCAGGGAAATGAAACTTGAGTATGAAAATTCATTTCCCAATCTCTGACAGTTGACATTAACATGGAGCCTTATAAATCTGCCTTTCAAGAAATTTCTGAAAATAAATAAATAAAACAAGTATCATTCCTCATCTGTTTTTCTTTTCCTGGAAAGCATTTTGAAAGTAATCTTTTTTCCAGACAGATTATTCTGCACATGGGTGAAATTCTGCTCCTTTTTCCAATCTCCTCAAAAGATTGAGAAACTAAAGACACATTTCAAGAAACAGGAAAATGCCAGCACACAGGAGGAATCTTAATGTAAAGTCAGACATAGATTAAATACACAGGATCCTGTACTACACTAATGTAGTTATATTTACCAGTACATACATAGGAGTATCACAATTCAATCCCAAACAGAAGCAAAAAATAATCCAAAAGAAAAAAAATCACCACCTTTCCAACCCTCAAAGTTAAAAAGGATATGTTAAAGAACTGCTAATATTTCTCTCTGCAGCTGTCATAAACCTAGTGGCTTTCCCTAAATAATCTCATGTAGTGACACACGTTTCAAGTAAATGGCAAAATGCATAAGCACTTTGGAGTTTAAAATGTTTCAGAGGAATTAATTTCCAATAACTCCTTTAGTAAGGAAGTAAAGAGCTAGTAGTTATAAAATAAAACAAACCTCTTACAATTTTCTTAAATGTCAATCTACCTTAAGGCTGCATTACAAAAGTGTATCTGTGGATGCACAGGTGTCTCAGCCTCTTCAACTTCCACCTCTTCACAATTAACTTTTTTTTTTTTTTAGGCTTATCATTGCTGAAAATTGAATCTAGCATGGGAAATTCAGCCTTTGTTCTTCCTTCCTGCATGCATTATATACTCAGTAACAATTCTGCAGCCTGCAAGTTGGCTTTCACAGATGCAATTAAGTGCCCCTGTAACTGAAACTTCCTAAACTGTTCTATTATTGATGCAAGAAGAAATAAACCCTCTCCCCTCATTCATCACTGTACTGAATTGCAAGATCTAACAGAGTAAAGAAAAGTAAAACTTTATTTCCTGGATGTTGTATGTAGATGTGATTTTTCAATATTATAAAAAAATAAACCTGAGGAGAACAAGTTGTTTTTTCATAGTAATAAAGTAGTTCCCATACTTTGTGTTTTTTTTAAACATATATGTAAGTTTTATATATAGATACACAAATAAATATACAAGTTACTTCCATTTGCAGACATTTGCCCTGATACTTTACCATTAGTTATACCCTCAGATGTCTATATTTCCACTTTGAACATCTTAATTCCAAGAGTCTGTTCAAAGATAAATGGGCATCATAATCCTAGGAACACATAAGTACAAATTAACCTAAAAAGTAAAAGATTTTGATCTTCATGTATACATCCCTGATCAAAACACTTAAAAGTGTCCAAATGCATAGAGTTCTGGTAATTTCATTCTTTAATATAATCTATTACTTGGCATGTTTAAAAAGGCTCTTCTTCAGCACAATTGCTGGTTACAATTAGTGGCAGCAAGGGATGTAAGTATTACATACATGAATATTTTTCCTGTGAAAAAGATAACATTAAGCAGCCAGGAAATACAAAGAAGCACTTAATTAGCCTCAAGGTCACATGTTATATAAATCATTAAGCTACTACAAATTAAAAGGCTTTGAAGCAAAGACAGGATTCTGAGTTTGCAAGCAGTACAGTCCTACAAAACGGAAATTCAGGTGGTAAATGGACATCAGATCTCAAAGCTCAATATATAGAACACAACCCTTAAATAATGGTAGCAACGTCTCCATATTCAAGATTCAAAACTGGGTTGCAATCCACAACACTAGCCTAAAATTTTCACCATTTATTAAAAAATAAAATAAAAATAAAAATATATTTTTTTTAAATTACATAACTTCAGGATTTCTCTTTCAACCATGTCACTGCTCAGCAAGACAATTATATATCACATGAAAAATTCTAGTCTCTTTCAGTTTTTAATAGTAGATGCCTGATTATACCACTATAACAAATATATTTGAACTGTTTAACTTACTAACAAAGTTAAAAGCAAAAATACCCAAATCCTAAATATGTAATTCATAAAGAAGCATATTTTCCTTAATTAATTTTCTCAAAGTTTACAATATCTGTACTAATTCTCTGTAACTAGATATGTTCTGGATCCATTCTCAGAGAATCTGTGTAGAATAAACATTTGAAACATCTTAAAGACTAAGTAAAACCATCTTTCTACTACGCTGCAAGGCAAATTATTTTTGGATGTTTTGCATTTTTATGCTAAGTAGTGCAGCTGCAATTCATAAAAAGCAATCAAGCTAATTTAAGTCAATCATGTCCAGGAGGTTCTCATCACTTGTATAAAAATGCTCTCACTCATTTTAAGGCTCTACCACAGCAAGAAGGTTTTTTTTTCTTTTTTCCTGCTCTCTCTCTAAATGTTTGTACCTTAACTTCAGTCTGTATCTTACACAACAAAGAAAGTTAAATGTAAATCTTAGAGTTTTACATTATAAATCAAATTTATGTGTCTCATTTGAACAAAAATTTGGTTGATAGTACCAATCTAACACAAATAGGATTTATCACTGTACCTTTATGTACATTGAGGCATCAGGTCTAAGGCAAAGTAAACTTCTAGCACTCAAAAGGTACAACTGTTACCCTCTAATGCATAATCTGGATTATGTTACTGGGATTACAACATATGTTTTGAATGTATTTTTTTGATTTATCAATATGGCACATCACAGCTGCCATCATAAGTTCCCTCTCAGCTGCTATGTTTGACATTTTAAATGATGATGGTTTTTATTTTAAAATTTTGCATTAACTGTTGCCACTACGTTTTTAGACCCTTAAAACTATTATAGCCATACAAGAACCCTTTCCCCTTAGATGGGAGAAATCCAACAAAATGGATCTGAATTCAGTTGTGATTCTTTGCCATGTGGCCAACCCCCATGGACATGTGACTGTTGACACTTCTCAGCCAACTCAAAAATAATGAAAGAAATAGAGCCTCTGAACTTCAATGTATGCTATGCCTTTATGTCTGTTCCTTATGAAATGGTTACAGTAACCGGAGATGGAAGCAGGGAACCATATAACCAAGCTCTTCATGAAGAGATGAAGCCAGGCAGCACCAGGTTGACTTAAATTACTGTCATGGCTTCTTTTCAAGTTCTCTTTGAGCAGTTGCTTGTCAAAACCATTTGTTCAGTGTTCGTACAGAAGTAAATAGGGAAAATGCAAAAAATATCAAAAAAATCCATCTACCAATAATCCTGCAACTGACCATGGCAAGGTTTGAAAAATAGTCTGGTCTTCAAACCATAAAAACTGTATCTGTCTCAGTGGAGGAAGATGAGATTTAAATCCCTGAAACCATTTTCCTGTCATTTTTGGTCTACAGTTGAGACAAAGTTTTTTGTCCAATAGGATGGATTTCCTTATTCTTACATATTACTATGTGGTTTTCCAGTTCGCTGAACTATTAAATAACTCATCAAATAATAAGTTTTTCATCAAATGGTTTATCTTGGAATTATAAAAGGATGATAATAATCCCTTGGAATTATGAGCAAATAATAATAATCAGAATTAACAACACATTGTAAGTCAGAACTCATGTTCTAGAAACATGAGTTCCGGTGACCATGTTCCAGTCACTAGTGGCGTCCCCCAGGGCTCAGTACTGAGGCCAGGTCTCTTTAATATCTTTATCAATGATCTGGATGAGGGGATCGAGTGCACTCTCAGTAAGTTTGCAGATGACACCAAGGTAGGTGCGTGTGTCGATCTGCTTGCAGGTAGGAAGGCTCTGCAGGAGGATCTGGATAGGCTGGACTGATGGGCTGAGGCCAACTGTATGAAGTTCAACAAGGCCAAGTGCAAGGTCCTGCAGCTGGGGCACAACAACCCCAAGCAGAGCTACAGGCTGGGAGATGAGTGGTTGGAAAGCTGCCTGGCACAGAAGGACCTGGGAGTGATGGTTGATAGTCGGCCGAATATGAGCCAGCAGTGTGCTCAGGTGGCCAAGAAGGCCAACAGCATCCTGGCTTGCATAAGAAACAGTGTGGCCAGCAGGGCTAGGGAAGTGATTGTCCCCCTGTACTCGGCTCTGGTGAGGCCGCACCTCGAGTACTGTGTTCAGTTTTGGGCCCCTCGCTACAAGAAGGACATCGAGGTGCTTGAGCGAGTCCAGAGAAGGGCAACGAAGCTGGTGAGGGGTCTGGAGAACAAGTCTTATGAGGAGCGGCTGAGGGAGCTGGGATTGTTCAGCCTGGAGAAGAGGAGGCTCAGGGGCAACCTTATCACACTCTACAGGTACCTTAAAGGAGGCTGTAGCGAGGTGGGGGTTGGTCTGTTCTCCCATATGCCTGGTGACACAACAAGGGGGAATGAGCTAAAGTTGCACCACGGGAGGTTTAGGTTGAATATTAGGAAGAACTTTACTGAAAGGGTTGTTAGTCACTGGAATAGGCTGCCCAGGGAAGTGGTTGAGTCACCATCTCTGGAGGCCTTCAAAAGACATTTAGATGTAGAGCTTAGGGATATGGTTTAGCGGAGGACTTGTTAGTGTTAGGTCAAAGGTTGCACTCGGTGATCTTGGAGGTCTCTTCCAACCTAGACAATTCTGTGATTCTGTGAAACGCTTCTCTTGTGAGAGAACACAATCTCTCACAATGGCAAAACCAGTGCAATACAAAAACCGTCTAACAGGAGGAGAGCCTATGTTGGGGTTGTGAAGCCTGCCTCTGGGACTTGTGATATCACATCAAGACATTGAAATACCAGCATGAGCTGAGGCCTCACCTGGATGGCTCAGGGGCACAAAAAGTACCAGGTCAAGCCCCAGGTCTGTGCACCCTGAAGAAAAGGACAAGGGGAAATCTTACTGCTGTCTTCAATTACTTAGTGGAAGGGTAAGAACATAGAGCCAGGCTCTTCTCAAGGGTGCACTGGGAAGGAATGAGACAACCAGAACATGGAAATTCCACCCTGACATGAAAAAACTATTTTAACCACAAGGTTGGTGCCTAGAGAGGGTATAGAATCTCCATCCATGATGTTCAAAACTTATATGGACACAGCTCTGAGCAAACCAGACTTGGTTTGAGCAAAAGCCTGGGCTAAACAACCCACAGAGCCCCCTCCCTTCTATGAATCACCTGAACTTAAGCCTCAGGGTTTCCGTCTCACATATGTCCTACACTAAAAACACAGGCATGCTCACACTACACTCAGCACCACTCTGCACCACACCACACAGGAGGAAGTTCCCACCGGAAGCAGAAGCAGCTGCCAACAGACCCTTCCTGAGGCCCTCCCCAAAGTCACAGAGACAGACATGCAGCAACTAGGCTGCACAGGCTGCGTGTGGGAAAAGTGCCCAAAATCCCAGCTGTCCTGTGATTTTGTTCATGAGGTAAGTGGTGAGAATTTATTGTATAACTGTTCATTAACTATCCTTTCCATAATGAAGTTGAACACAGAAGGCCTTTCAAGGTCCCCGCTTGCCTAAGAAGCATTAGAACTTTACAAATCTGAAAAATTTAAATACAGAGCTTGCCAGTAGCTACAATAGAGAAATACTTTAACAAAAATGATTAAGAATTATGGAACCCAACAGGAACAATGGAGAATGTCAGGTTTGAAATAAAAGTTATCAGCAACACATCAAATAGACAGCTTTTCTTGGAGACAATCAGTCCAGAATATTGCAAAAGCCTAAACAAAATAAAAGGCAGACTTCAGTTACAGACACACACAAAATACAACTCCTCCCCACTCCCCTTCCAGAATTAGCATGTAATATATTCAGTAATTTTTCGTGTTGGTTTTACTATTACTGTATTTCCAGCTGATGTCCCTAGAAATTCTAGAAAAAAAAAAAAAAAAAAAAAAGAGGAGGATACCTGTTAATGAGCCCACATATTGAGAGAGTACTTAAAACATGTTTAAAGCATCAGACATTTTAAGAGTGGCCATGCAATCTGAAAAGTCAGTGCAATTCAAAAATCAGACCAAACCACAGCCACCTAGAGCAGGTTGCTCCCAGGTAGTTGCTCTGAATAAGTCCAAGAATGGAGACTCCACAGCCCTTCGAGGCAACCCTCATCATAAAAAATAAGTTGTTGGTGTTTTTTGTTTTCTTTTGTTTTGTTTTGTTTTTTTAAATGTTTAAATAGAATTTCTTGTATTTAAATTTGCATCCATTTGCTCTTTCCTTTCAGTGGATAACACTGAGTCTGGCTCCATCTTCTTGACACCATCCCACCAGGAATTTGTCAGATCCCACTTGGGCCTTCTCTTCTTGAGGTTATCCAGCTCCATCAGCCTCTCCTTATATGACAGATGCTTCAAACTCTTAATCATCTTCATGGCCCTGTGTTGGACTTGCTCCAGTATGTCCATATCTTTCTCATATTCAGGAGGCCAGAAATGGACAGAATTATCCAGATGTTGTCTCACTGGTGCCGAGTAGAGAGGAAGGATCAACTCCCATGGCCTGCTGGCTATGTTTTATCTAATGCAACCCAGGACACTGTTGGCTTTCTTTACTACACCCGCCCATTGCTGGCTCATGTTAACTTTGAGTCCATTGAACCCCCAAGGTCCTTTTCTTTGCCAAGTTTATTTCCAGACTGTTCTACCTAACTGTGTGCTGATGCATGGGGTTACTTCTTCCCAGGTGCAAGAATTTCTACTTCCCTGTGCTGAACTTCATGAGATTCCAAGGTAGCTCAGCTCAGGGGTCCCTCTGAATGTTAGCACACCCACATGGGTCTAACAGCCACTTCCCTTCATTTTGTATCATCTTCAAGCTTGCTGAGTTTGCATTCTGCCCCATCACCAAGGTCGTTAATGAGGGTGTTAAATAGTACTGGATCTATTCCTATCCATCGGGGGCCCAGATTTTTCCTACTCTTTTGTTGTTTCTGATGCACCTGGAAAAACATTTTTTCTTGTCCTTCAATGTCCCTTGCTATAATTCAAGTCCAGATGTGCTCTGGCTTTTTTACCCCTATACCAGCTCAGACAATGTCTCTATACGCCTCACAGGTCATTTGTCACTACTCTCATCCTCTGTATCATTCCTTCTTATTTAACTTGATAATTAGAAGAGCAGAAGAGCTGATTTCAATTATGCAAAAATAATCTTTTATTAAAAAAAAAAAAAAAGTCATATTGTACCAAAGCATTCTTATATTTTAACAGTTCCTGAAAGCATTCGTTGTCAAGGAAGAAATGCGTAAGTTACGCTTATCCTCTCTCTAGGTACACAACAGACCTCTTCATAATTTATGACACAAGACGACAGCATAGTCAGCTAGCTCACTGCCAAGCCACTAGTACACAGAATCATGCTGGAAGCGAAAAAGATAACAGATGCATTGGCACTTCAATGAAGACAGGCCTGAACTTTTGTGTGGGTCATAGATCAACATAGCTGCAGGACTGGGCAACAACCATGAGTCACCAATGTATATGAGTCTAGGTCAAGTCTGGCAAAGATTTCCTGCCTGATTTAAACTTAATTTATTTGGTCCAATGGCACTGCTCCTAAAAACAGAGGGCAGGTTGACCACACGTGTCTGTCTGTATTTGTGGCCTGACACTTGGCAGGATAAACTTCATTATGTTTATGGTTATGCTTAGGAAAACTACTCTCAATTGTTTCCAGTCTGTTGCAAACATAAACCTATATTAAATATGTACCATTGTATTTACCACAACTTTATGAAATCATGCATAAAATCCTAAAATGGTATAAAAGAAAGGCAACTTCTCAAAAAAAATTTTTTTTCCATTTCTGGCAACATTTCAAAATAAACAAGGAAGCAAACCAATCATTATACTGAAAGGTCAGCCAGGACCTTATTTTCACGATAAATAAAGCCAGCTTAAAAAAATATTCAGATGCAAATAAAGAGAAACACAGTTTTATCTTGTACCAGCTGTGGCTGCAGAAAAATGAAATAGCTCCTCAGTACAATATCTTGGTAAATATCTGTATATGTTAATGAAGAAAACTGATTTTTTTCCAGCCAGAGTAAAATTTACAGTTTCCTCTAAAAATGAAATAAATTGTAATGAAAAAGATAATTTTATTCCAATTCAAATAATACAGACCTGATTAGGCATTGAAGATAATTTAGGATAGAATCTTATTTTCTTACCCTCTAATATCAAGAACTTTACTGCTTCTGTTATAAAGGAGAAAAGTTTAATTTTAATCATTTGAAGATAGAAAAGAATGCTGAAGTATAGCAATATGCAAAATAAATGTTCTGTTTGAAATTCAGTGTAATGCATGGTCCAGTAAAAGACTGTGCACGATGTTATGTCCTGAAATGTGTAAAGGAAACATAAAGCATAGTCTGGAGATCAAATATATCCAAGCACTTTTTCCTCTACAGTTTCGTTCCTTGTCCTGTAAGTACTCTATTTTCACATGATTTTGCTGTTTATCTAAAATTAAAGATGAAAGATGAACCTCCATACAAATCCTTATACTAGTAGTCTATCTCCCATGCAAGCCCTGTGGGAACCAGAGAATCACTTGTGTTAGACTGGATCTAGCAAGCAGGCATCAGGAACACTTTTTTTGTGGAAATACAAAGAAAAACAATCTTAGTAATTTCTATTACTACTGGTAGCAATTTCTACCACAAATTTTCTCCTTACTTCTTTATTATTTATCCTAAGTTTAAAGGCAATATTAGTGCCCTCAGAAATGAATATTTCTACTGCAGTGTTCCTCCAGATTTACTACTGAAAAATACTAACAATGTTTTATAAAAGAAGTAACCTTCTCCTGTCTTATTACAAATGTTTTAAATTCAACCACAGACAACAAGCATGCTTGGGAAATAGCAAAATACTATTTACGCAAGGGATTGTGAATACGTAGAAATGGGAAGAGATATAATAGATACTATTTTTGATTTCTATTAGGTATTATTGGAAAACAGCTATAATATTTATGAATAGTTTAATCAATTCCAGAATCCAGTGTTGCTCTGATGGTATTCAGAACAATGAGTAAATGACACAGTATAAAAGTAATTAAACTAATGGAAAGTATTTTAAGTATTTTCTTGGCACTCCGACAGTTTAAACAGTTTAAAGGGGAAAATAAGCATGCAGCAAAAATGATCCAGAACTGTTTCTATTTACAAGCTCCTCAGTCCTTCCCACCCAATACCAATCTTGTGCCTGATCTCACAATGTAGGGCAGCTGGAAGAAAGTAATATTTAAAGATAAGGAACAGCTGTTATGCTTGTCTGACCTGAGGAAGAATTTGAAAGACAAAAACAGAAGGACATGAGAAAAAAAATAGTCCTCATAAATGCAGTATTTGCAGAATAGTTTAGCCTATTTCTAGCCAGTTCTGGTAATAGTATCT
The DNA here is from genome assembly GCA_011074415.1 of Stictonetta naevosa. Classification (NCBI taxonomy): domain Eukaryota; kingdom Metazoa; phylum Chordata; class Aves; order Anseriformes; family Anatidae; genus Stictonetta; species Stictonetta naevosa. The sequence continues at coordinate 461,419 of CM021708.1, read as the reverse complement.
GACATGCACCTTGCTTGCATCAAACATACTTCCAACTAAAAGAAGTAGAAGGGAAGCTAGTAAAGGCAACAATCATTCACAGTCCATATACGAATAACTACAAAAACAGCCTATTTTAAAGGAAAATCATTACTGAGCTTCAAAAACAGTATCAAAAACACATATTACAAGATGTCAGAATTAAAGTTTGCCTCTGCAAATCTAGTTTCACCCCTTATGTTTAGCTAGACAGCCACAGAATTCCTGCAGAAACAAACCAAAACACTCATCCATTTTATTCAATCTTCTGATCTCCTTTCCAATCCAACTTTACACTAGTACCAACATTTTCAAAACTTCTCAAATACTTGTCGTTTAACTCCCTGATTTAATCATGTTACAGGTTAATGCTACAATACTTAAGTACATTTTTAAACGCTAATCATAGCACAACTCACAGCCATAAAGGACATTTAAGAAGCTCTCTTCACCAGCCCTGATGTTCTTGTCCCAGAGCTCTTCAGTAGTATCTTCTGTGATCCATGCTCTTTTTTCACTCATTTACCTTTTGATTCTGTAGAACTTTGATTCTTGATTATCTTCAAGTTTTAGATTATTTATACTGGGGAAAGTCTCCTACCATTTACCTTCTTATCCCTTCATCAAATGCATAAGAAATATTTATTTGCATTTTTAAAAAACTTTTTTCCCACTTTCCTAAATCATTTTCTTCTAGCATGGTATTGTTTGCACCTTCTGTAAAAACTCTGAAAGCTATCACTGAAAATACTCACAGTTACTATTAAGAATATTTCAAAACAGAGAGACAGGTCTGAGGCAAAAAATATACAGTGTAAATTCATCAGGATGCATGTAGACTCTTTAAAAAAATAACAGCTGGTGGAATGCATACGGGTGGCAAAAGTATGGTTATATAAAAAACAAGAAACCTACAACATATGGTATTTGTAATAGCATCAGCAAACCTTGACATGCTCATGACTTTATATCCCAACATTTCCTTCTGAAAAATATGGGAAGGAACATTGAGGAAAAGATATAAATTATGCAAGTAAATTGATCTATGTGAAAAAGTGTGCACATTCAACACAAGTGCAGAGGGAGCAATTCAAAGACTTTCTTCTTTATCTTTCACAGAACAGATAACTAAAAGCAATTGTGCAGATTCAAGTTAATTAATGGTGCAAAATTGTGTATCTTTAAAAAAAGTATTACTACATTAGTAATTATTGCATAGAAATAATGCAACTCTTGCTATAGCAGTGAAAAGGTAGATGATTCTGTAGGGGAACTGCAAATGCAAAGGATTTGTGGGAAGAGCTAAAATTTAAATTACAATGCCATAACTTTAAAATTATCACTTGAAAAGAATCAAGGAATCAAACAAATTGGAAATGACATCTCCCACTGATGCAACAATGCATCAAGTACAACAGTCAGCTGACTCAAGAGTTCACAAATATCGTTAACCACTTGACCACTGACCAAAGAGCTAAACCAACATTTTTCAAAGGAGACAGATGATTTCACAACTTTGTTACAATCACTTTTTATGTAGTCAAGTCCAAGAAGTGCTAATTAGCATTCTGCCTTTAAGAATCTTGCATTTTAATTTAATTCCCAGCCTTCTTGTTAACTACAGATCTATAAAAAAAATGCTCTAAGGATGCTAATATCCTTATTTAACTAGGTGCTATCATGCATAGTAGTTGTTTAGTCCAGCTTCTTTTCAAGTGCGAGACTGCTATTTTCATGGCTCACCGTGCACAACAGCAACTCCTCCGTGCAACAAATGGAAACTACGATGATTGCTCCCACATGTCTGTGCCAGCCAGACCACAAAGATTTTTAGTTACTGAAGCCTTAAGGCTACACAACCTAACTACCGTGACTTATTATAGCAGAGCTGTAAAGTACTAAATCTACTTCAGAAAGACAGCTTTTGCCACACATGTATTATCCTTGGCTTGTATAAATGAAATAATGCATTTATGTCTTGATTTCTGTCTTCCAGTTTATAAAATAGAAAAAAAAAAAAAAGTTTCACTTTTTTCACAATTTTAACAGAGAATAAAAATGGAAGCCAAAAAAATGGCATTGCATTAAGTTTACCACACCTAGGTCAAAATACACCAAATAGGAATTGAAACAAATTATTCAGGAGAAAATACAATTGCTGTTTTTTTGTTGTTGTTTATTTTTCGGAAAATATTTTGCAAATATCTTTTACATATAACAACGACAAATCTTTAAAAAGTTCTCATTCTCAGTCTGCATTACTTGAGGATTTTAAGAGTGGAAAGTACTAGAGAAATGTTAAGTATTATGTAATCATTTTATGCTATCACTTGGGACATTAAGTGTGTAACTTCTTTTTGCCTTAGTTGATCTTATTTAGACATTTTCCTAAATGTTAGCAGGTCAGCTGTGACACCATTGATCTTTCACAGACTTAGATTCTTACTTTCATTTCCCACAGTGATACCAAGACCCAGGGATTTCTTTCCTTCTAAAAGTTAAAAATAAATAATAAAAAAATCACTAGTAAGAAGATGTTATTTAAAATTGTGTCAAGAAAAGAATCCATTCATTTGAGCACAACTGTCAATATGAGCCTCTCTATTCAAATGAGCCCTACCTTCTTTTATGAATCACAGCTTGTGCTGCAAGCATGATTTTTCCTGTGCAGAGAGAGAGGACTGGCAGAGAATGCATCTTTGCACCCAGCACAGGCTTGAGTTTTGGGGTTAAAAGCAATACAGGTTGTGAGCTCAGAACTCTGTTACCTATGTTAGGAAGAGCAAATCTCTTCAGTGAAGAAGAATGTACCCAAATTGAATCACTGATAAAAGAGAGGCAGTTTGCAGTCTCTGGCATTTAGCCCCAGCACATAGACTGAAGTACCTCAAACTACATCCCTGTTTTGTGTTCTTAACATCCATGTAAAACAACTTACACTAGTAAGGAAAAGTCTACCTTGTTCCTACCTTTCAACAGCAAAATTTTACATAGCTTTATGTACCCTATACAAGGATTGACCTCAGGGATGATTTGGTATCTTCTTTATTTTCTCCCCAAGACAGGAGATGCAAAACACCAGCCATCCATTGCCCTTTCCCTTTTTCACTTTTATAAACCATGACAGCCACTTATCTTTGCCATTAATGCAAAGGCAAAGACAAGTCCATGGACGCCTGTCTCCCTTCAGTCACCAGACTTAGTAATTCATGTCTTCCTTCAAGTGACTTTAGTCTTTTTTCACAACTGTTTCTTAAACTTAACAAACACCTCCCTGCAAATATATGCAAAACTATGTCAGCACACTTAATCACAATATAAAAAATAGTTAAAGAATACAAAGGATCATTTCTGAAGCAATCCTATCAAAGTTCCTCTCAAAATATCTCCAAGTTAGAGCAAAAGTTTTAGAATAGTAGATAACAGCTAATATTTTTCTAATCATTTCCATCCACTAGAATCAAGGCTAACTGAAGCTTAATTTATCTTATCACAGTAAAATTTACTTAGTTATAAAAACCTATTAAAACTGTTTAATTGAATATTGTTTTAAATGGCAACAAGGTAATGTTCTGTAAATCTAAGAACTGAGAAAAGAGAAAGCAGTTATGTATCATTTTAATTAAAGAAAATGGATGAAAATGAAAAGGTTTTGACATTAAAATAGATCTAACATTCATGAAATTGTTTGTCCCTAACAACACGCATAAAAACTTTCCACATAAAGTATACAAGCAGTTATCTTTGTCCTTTCATCTTTACCACTTTCTTTTCATCTTTGTAGTCTCTGTGCACTGTTTTCTACAGGCCTCACAAAAGGAACTCTCCACCCTTATAGTCAATGTTCCCTGAGGCAACACTTCAATTTCAAATTAATAATAATAATGGTGTTCCCAAATTAATGACAGAACATTTAGGGCTGTAATCAAGAACTGACTGAATCTGACAAAAAGATTAATCAACATTTAATCTTCCTCTGGATAAACCAATTCTAGTGCATAGTTCACAATGCAGAAAATACACATCATGGGGACTGCATGACCTATCGTGCACTTACTATTTCCATAGCCTCCCTGGCCCTAATAGAGTGACTTTTGTTTTCCCTGTCATAATCTCTAGTTGATTATGTTGATTCAGGTCAAGCTATAAAACTAACTACTTTGCTAGAGAAAAAATAAAAATAAAAATCACTGGTGCTATATGAATTGCCATATTCTTATTTTTTCAATATGTTTTCACTATACAACAGTTAGAGATGATCCGGGGAGGGATACAGTTGAGAAAATTGTGTTTCCCAAATGCAACCGTTACAAAATGGTAATTTGGTGATACAATTCACTATTATCATTTTTACCAGAGCTTAATCTAAGTAATCTGCATAAATTACAAAATTTTGCACTAAATTAAAAAAAAAGAAAAAGTGCTCATCTATTCAAAAGGTACATTACTATTAGTTTCTTTCAAGATTTTTGTATTACATAAAGTTACTGAAAACTCTAATGATTCAGTCTGCTATATAACAGAAGTAAACACAGCCTCGTATTACAGAATTTATTCTGCACGCCTAGATAGGAAAGATGCTTTCTTTCCAGCTATGCTTCCCCAGGGGAAACAACAGCAACCACAGGTCTCATACACTCCAAAAACCTTGTAAGAATGAGGTTGACTGAAGGTACATGGAAAGTCCGTAGTACCAGGCACAGGACTGTTGAAAGTAAGTGCTTCTCCATATCTGTCCCCTTCATCCATGCAGCACAAGTACAAGGAAAACATGAAGAACTATCCTGACTCCCTTCCTAGTCCATTCTGGGAAATCTACAAACACATATGAATAGGACTATAGCAAAAGTAGAAGCATCTATATAGTAGACAACAAAAACCATTACAAGAATCAAAAATAGCTATACATTCCTCTTAATTAAATTCCCACTTGCATATTTGTATTTAAAATAGTTAACACAGTTTATTTCTTTATATAGATATATGGATATAGGTATTTCTTTATATAGATACATGAAAGCATATTTAAAACAGCTTCAGAAATAAATGTAATAATAATTTCCATTAAGTTATTAAAAACCTGTATACTCCTAGCATCCCAAAAAAGTCTCGAGTAAACAATTTTCATGACAATTGCTTCAAAATGGAAAAAAATATTCCAATTAATTAGAAATTAGTTTGCAAAACACAATCAGAGTGTTTTAAGAGTTAAAGAATATTCAGAAGCAATTTAGAATTAAAATTCTCAATGGTAACCAGTGCTGTAACAAGATATACCCTGCTTCCCATCAAGATCATACATCCTCATGTCTCAGTGCTTTCCAAATGTGTCACAGATAGTAATCATTTTGGAAATTATTTGTAATTCTGGCTCACTGAGTTATTGGCACTAATCTAAACCCCATTAGGTATTATTCAAGAGCTTTTAGATCATCATATTCATAGAATCATAGAATACTCTGTACTTTCAAATTTAATGATAGAATTTCCATGCATCTCAGCCATCAAATAGATCATTATTACAAAGAATATATGAAAGGCACAAAAACTTTCAAAGTGGCTAACAAAATGGTCTTCAAGGTTTCTAAACCTTGTGTATATACTTGTGTATATATATACACACGTCACAGATACTATGCACAGCTGAAATTTTAAAACCTAAAGAACTTCCTAAGAAAGAAATTGGTCAAGTGTCCAGACTTATAAACATAGACATGCAAAAAGGATTGCCATCTTTTTCTTCTTAAAACAGTAAGCAATGTACACTTTTGAGATAGAAAAAATAACAGGTGCTAACACCAAGGAATATTAGAGAATTAGAAGACAAAAACTAGCAAAAAGTTACCAACATCTTAAATGGTTTCAATCAGGTTCTAATGAACCTGAAGTAATTTCGTACATTCATGTTGCTATTTGTGGTGACAACGGAAAATCAAATCTGAAACTAAAAGGTTTGGATCTGGACCTGGATAAATTTGGGGAAAATTCTTGATGAAAAATCACATCATATTTGATCTATGCTAATTGATGGCTAAACATATTACTTCACTCAAGATTATAATCAATAACTTTAAGATGAGATTTTTATCTTGTTTACCACCTTTAGTACTGTTAGGATGGTGCATGGGAACCAGGTGTCACACCCCAACTTTGTGGTTAGTGATTGTACAGGGGCACACCTTGAGGCTCCTGATAAGGGATAGTGACTTAGATTCCTGCAGCCACTCTGAAGTTTTCATTGCCAGCTTGCTATTGGACCTTAAGAGCTTATTGCCAATAGACAGCTGAAAGCACTAATGAAGAAGCAAAATTCATGGTCAGCCCTCGCTGACTTCTGATCTTCCTCATTCTGTTCTTCTGAGCTATAGAACAGCTGGTGCTAGCCGTTTCCAAGAGCAGGCTAGACAAAGCCAGGTGAATGTGAAATGTTTAACTGCCGTCTCCATTGACAGTTGGAGTTCAAGCCACTCTTGAATTGGGAGCAACAATTATCCAGCATGCAACAGGCTTTGAGAACAGGCTGCAGGAAGCACTTTATCCCCTCTGCGAGAGAAGCACCATTACTTACAGGACTTTTCCACCTGATCTAGTCCAGAAATGTCATTTCACAATTCTGAGCTGCTTTGAGAGCAGCTCTCCTCTCTCTCAGCCATATGAACTCTTTTTTCATGTCATTCAGTTATTTTATTCTCATTGGAGAAGGTAACAGCAAACTTACGAGGCTTATGAGTAAATAAAGCAGTTGTTCAGAAAGCTTCTGCATTATACTTTATTTACTTCTACATGCTTTTGTATCTCCTGCACCTTTGAAGTGGAACCTTCTGATTTTACTCCTAATCACATTGCTAAGACAAGAACTTTGTTTCAAAGTTCTATTCAAACCTCTATCTAAATATAGCAGATTGCTAACCTAAGTGCTCTTTTAGTTCAACTCTTTCAATTTATTGCCTTGCCACTATGCTCCTCTCTCACATTCTAAGCTGTCACAGGAGCCCACAGATTGTGAAAACTGCATAAAAAGTGAAACGACTGGCAAATTCCACTTGAGATAAAACTTGATTTGAAATACACAACACTCCGTCAAGAAAGCTGTGAACAGCTGCAGTGACAGAGAGAGTAAATGGTACATAAGCCTCCAGAATAGTGCTTTTTACAGCAGTTGATCTTTCCTTTGCATGAAAGACAAATTTACCAGAACAATACACTGGCAGTACAGCAAAGAGGCCATGCTGAATTATCTGGCCCAGCCTGATTTAAAACAAGAAAAATCACAAAACAATAGAAAAATAAAATTTCAAAGTAAAACTGTTGGAAAAAAATACAAGCATGAGAGTGAAATAACCTTAGTTATACTATTATTTTTGCAAAATTAAAAACAGATTTACATTTCAAGTGATATCAAATATCAGCATTGTAATAAAGTAAAACAAGGGGATTGCAGCTTTGCTCCAAATATTCTGTGCTGTCTGCATGTATTTGCTCTTTATGCAAAGAACTGCCAAGAAGTCAATCATTTCATAGCCCTTCTCTATAAAGATTTGTTTAAAAGAAAGAACAGATTGCAATAAATATCTACCATAACCACCTTTCCTCTTAATTTTTATTCTTTTCTGTATAAATACTGTATGCTCAGACTTCCTATCTTTGTCCATTGGTAAGACTATGCTTAGTTTACAAAATTTATTTGTAGACATTTACAGGTGTCAGTTCATTAACTTTCACACAGCACACCTGCCAGCTTACGCACATGTTATCTAAAGCAATGATACACTGAAGTGCTACGTTTGTATCACAATTGGATATGAAATTAATGTTTTTCTCCACTGAGCTACAATGCTGCTCAATTTGCATCAACTTACATCAGGCTTTTTTCCTGATAAGAGCAGTAGTTAAGTAGCAATTGCTGATAAAAGCAAATATAGTATAAAATTGTACTATCTTCCACTTCTTGAATAATACAAATGATAGCCTCATCTCTTTAAATCAAAAAGGATTTTTGCTGTTGAATCTCTTTCCCACTTCAGTAGCAGCAAAAGGCTTCATTTTAAAAGTTAACATATATAGCTTTTCCACAATGGTGAAGAAAATCTACTAGTCTAATATTCTTCCTTTTCTCAATTCTCTGTGGAATACAGTGACATTTTCAGTGTTCTGTAGCTGAAGTAGCCTGACCTTGGCTCATTTTTATCTGACCTCAGGGTTTTCACATCATTAATAAAGACAGAATCAAAACAAAGGCTATATACATTAGGGTAGGAAAAGTTTGCATAGTTTGGCACTATTACCATATATACACTTAAAATGGAACAAAATGAAATGCACGTAGCAGAGGTGGTGAACCTTCCAAGGACCGACTCCAAACTTTTCTCCTAATGGCAATAAACCACTTTCAGACCTCCCAACTCTGGCCACCATGATAGTTATTGCTTTACAGGATTATATCTTTTTGTTTCAGCTGTCAATAAAAACTTCAAATGATAGCTTTTTAACTAAAATAAAACTATAAAAAAAACACTGACATCACTAAGATAACAGAAATACAGAACAAAAAGCACATCGTGTTTCGATCTAGATTCAGTTTATTTACTGTTTGTTTTAAATTCTCTCTCAACATTTGACAAAACACCATTGTATCCGAAATCTGTTCCACTTGCCATTGCCCAAATGTCATTAGCTATACTCAAAAAAATCAAGATGTCCCCTTATTTCTGATGATCTGTTACGGTAAATATATGTAGATCAACTTAGTAAATAGATATACTAGTCATGCTTTTCAATAGTAGTTTACATTCTGTAGACCATAAGGATCATTATATCTCTGCTTGCACTTCATCTCTCACTGTTGGGCTTCTCAGTACCAAACAAACAAACAAACAAACAGACAGGGACATATTGGATAGAGTCCAGCGAGGGGCCACTAAAGGATTAAGGGATTAATTAAGGGATTGAAGCATCTCATATGAGAGCATCTCATATGAGCATCTCATATGGACTGTTTATCCTATAGAAGAGAAGGCTCAGGGGAGATCTCATCACTGTGTACAAATACCTGAAGGGAAGGTGTAAAGAGGATGAAGCCGTGCTCTTTTCTGCAGTGCCCAGTACCAAGATAAGAAGCAGTGAGCACACACTGAACCACAAGGGGTTCTTCTGAATACAAGGAAATAGTTTTTTTTAGGGTGACTGAGTACTGAAACAGGTTGCCCAGAGAGGTTGTAGAGTCTCCATCCTTGGAGATACTCAAAAGCCATCTGGACACAGTCCTGGGGACCACAGGTAGCCCTGTTTGAGCAGAAGGATTGGGCAATATGACCTCCAGTCACATGTTATTGCATCATATGCAGTTACCTTATCCAAAATCAGAAGGTAGCCTTACAGTACCATTATTAAGCTAAATAATAAAAGCTTGCTATGAAGTAAATAGGAACCCAATGAAGATTTATTTTAATACAGGATTTACTGATTTAATTACTATAAGGTGATTACAAAGTAATCCTGTTTAGGCCAGGAGCTGACACTTCATCTACCAATACTGACCCTTGATGGTTACTTTTACTTCTGAAAAGAAGCCCTTCAAGGCAGATTATGAGCTTGGTTTAGGACAATATAAAATTCTACAGTGATAATTAACAAAACCTATTCTGCAAATAGAAGACTTAGGCATGCAGAAAGAAAGGAGTGTGGCTTAATACAGACCAAAACATTATTAACTTTACTCATCTGGGAACTACAAACAATAGCTTGTACAGTACGGAATTCCTGCCGTAATGGTTTCCACCTGCTGGAGGGCTGCCACTCACCTCCACACCTCCCTGCACTGCTGCCTTATGTACTGCTGGAACCCATTGTCCTCCCTTTAGATAAGTAAGACATAATGACTACAGACACAAGATTCAGTTGCTCTAAGCAGACACAGTCTTTTCCTAATTCTACATTGCAGAGAGCTAAACCCTTAGTCAGTGTCAGGTTACCACCATAAAACATTCTAGGTACTAGTTTACTCAGCTTCAAACCCAGGTCTCAGAGAGTGCTCAGATGGTAAAATAGTATTTTTATTCCTCATCTACTCACACACAGCCAAATGTAGCATTTTCCACAAAGAAAGATAAACATTCAAGATAAATTTTCACAAGAAAGATAAACATTCACTCTACTCCACCAGAGCTCTCCAAACTAAAGATTATGTGGAAATGTAGAAGCTCCTTTTGAAAGATAGGACATTTATAAGTACTGAAGAAACCCCACTGTTGAGTTATATGAAGTTGATAGTTGTGAAACAGTTACCAAAAAGACTCACCATAAAACTAAGAGTAGGTATAAAGGGAGTTTGGAAAATTTTTATCAGATCTACACTATTCTGAAATTTCCTGTCTTGCTGCATCACATTTAGTTTGCACAGGATGCTCTCGGAGTTGTAATTCTAGATCATTTCTGTCTCTCATGATAAAATTGCAAGATGTTGGCCCACAGACCAGTCAAAAGATATGAAAGGCAAGTAAGTAGGCAACAGAAATAAGGGAAGAAAGTTGGAATTTCCACCTCAAATAAGAAAAAGTGCAAGCAGCTCAAAGAGCCTGGTTTCAACTGTCTCTTAACTAACAGTGTGCCTCAAAGTTTGGGCATCCAGTGAATGGGCTATGGCCCTATAAAGCAATTCTTTAGTGAGGTGCCTTCTTAAGTTTATGTTAAGGATGTGTTCTTTCTCTTTTCATCTATACAGTGATAAGCAGGGACTTTGGCTACAGGAGCAGATGCAGCATTTTACAAATTCAGGCTGCTGTCCAACTTTAGTGCTGCTCAGGGCTCCAGCACATGTCTATACGATGCCCACAGTTTAACAGAATCTCTCTCCAATAAACCACATAACCAGACTGGAAGTTGTAAAGTAATAGTTTGTGGTGAAAAGACATTCTGACAATCATGTTTAACCAGAAGAACTCCCTAAGGACAGAGAGGGACGGTAAGGAATGTGCCGAAACCCTGAGCATCTTCAAAATATGCAATTAATACATTGTTAGAATATACATATCAGCCTTAAAGAATCTTTAATTTATAATCTATGGAATTACTTGAGCACAGATTTCTCATTTGTTTTTAACGATTGTCTGAGAAAGAAAATAACATTCTTACATAGTTATACAGCAATTTATAACAAATCCTCTGTTTGGTTATATGAGCCTATTTCTTACAGCTGGCTGAAGGCTACTGTAAGACTGTTCCAAGAAATAAGACACGCAGTTTTAAGGAGCTGTTGATTCCTTCATACTACTAATTCAAATTCAGAGTAGGCAGATACTAACAGTTGGCCCTTTCTCTAGTTCACAGACTTAAATAAATAAATAAATAAATAAATAAATAAATAAATAAATAAATGAACCTTCCCCCTTGACTTCTATGTAATCTATACGGGAATTTTTCATTCTTATGCAATTTCTATTGCATAAATCATTAAGCAATAAAAATACACTGAACAACTTGTATTTATTTAAAGAAAGTCTACTAGGAAGGCAAGCAGTTCTGATTTGAAGACTTCTAAAGTTACTCAATCATCTACTACTGTTTCCACAATTAACCACCTCCTTCTCTACAATCAAACCTTATAAAAATCTTTATTGTTGCATATTGTTGGAGACTTTTGACTTAATTGGAGAGGTTAAACTCAAGCTGAGAATTCCCAGTTTAAAGGTTTCACCACATTCTTCCCCTGTGCAGCCATCTTAAGTGGGAATGTTTCTGTGTCCGTGCCTAGTATTGCATTAATTCTGCCTTGCCATTTTTCAACTGCCTATTGTAATATCCCACAGACACATGTTCAAATCCATTTATATTTTTCATATATTCACCTCAGCCCTTTCTGCCATTTTTAATGCAAGCATTTCATATGGGTAAGGGTTTGCACTTTTTTTGTTTTTGCCGAAGGTTCAAGTAAAAGTTACTGTATTTCTCCAGGCTCTTCCTACAGTCAAAGGAGAGAGACTGACACTTTAGGGAGATTCATTCACAAGTGTTTGAATAACTAGTTCAAATTAGATTCCTAACTAGGCTAAATAAGCAGTTCATATTAAATGGCTAGTTAGATGAATTAAATGAAGGATTATACTACTGTGCACTCTTTATTCAAAGTCCATTCTTACAACACTACCTAATTCAATCTATTCAAAAGAGGTGAAATTCAGGCTAATCACATATCTTTTGCAAGTCCCAGCATTACTTAGTTCCAGAAACCCCTCTTCATTTTTAGCCTCCTGTTTAAACTTCTAGCTGAATAGCTCTGCAGCCTGCGACATGCCTACACCAACTGTGAGGCCTTAAAATAATAAACAAAGGTGCTATTCTTTCTTGGGAAGTCATGCCTTAAGAAACGCATGGGTATGAGTGTGCCTTATTTCTACCAGTATAATTTAAAATAAAGAACTTTTTCAAGAGATTTGAGACTCAATACATATCCATCAAAGTACATAAAAGTAATAAAACATTCAGTGCAACTTAAATGGATAAAAAATGAGATGCAATTACTATTGCCCAAAGTATAAACATCATTGAATTGTGTCAAATCAGGTAAATTGCTGACATAACCTGAAGTTTAATACAGGTCATTTAAAGTCTCTGCCTCATAGGTAAAGGCTGCACATGAGAGCACACACTGTAATGCTATCTTTCCAAAAAAAAAAGAGAAGTTTTGAGGCAAGTGAAGTTATTTCCCATTTTAAATCTGCAATTAGATTTAAATTATTTGGTAAATCATTTCAAATAAGGGCTACATCTGTACACATATAAAACAAGTTCCAATTCAAGTTACATGTTGCTTCTAATGCATCTTGAAACGCATAATATCCCAAAATGAAGTCTGCTATTAATCCATTATTGAAAAATTCATTTTCATGTCATCTCCCAGGGAAAAAAAAAAAAAAAAAAAAAAGTTACATTAATGTGTTTGACACCTCTGCCAAAATCCCCTTTTACATGAACACAATTTCAGCAAATTTTAACTAAAATTACTTTCCATAACAGGTGGACATCATCAAGCAACTTTCCCCAATTTCCTTTTACAAGTCTTAAAAAGAGAAAATAACCTCAAAAAACTGTTGGCTGATAAAATCATTAGTAAAACCTACTCACAAAGCAAAGACAGAAAACAGCTATAAACGGTGTATATAAAACAGCTATAATCGGGGTATATAAACTAGTTTGCAGTGTTTCAGTTTCATCAATCTATGAGGTACTGTAATCACTAAATTCTAACAAGAAAACATATGAAATACAAAAAAAAATCTGATAATTCAGTCACAGAGGTTCAGGCTCAATTGATTTACAAGTTAATACTGAGACAGCCTTCACTGTCTAGAACCAAGATATACTGTGAGGACATTTATGAGATTTTTGTCTTGCTTTGTTTTTAGGCCTATCCTATCTCCAATGACCACACAGTTTATAGTGTTATTTCATTCAGAAGTAAAACAAGGCTTGTCATCAGAATTATTTGGATTATACAGAAATAAAGGTTAATTAAAGAAAATAATTATAACAAGGACCTTATACCTTACACTGACTGGAAACTATACTACTATCTTTCATATCCTTTATCTTGACAGATTATTTTTTTCCTTAAAACCTGTAACAATCTCATAGTATTTGTATAAAACTTCATAATCATTTATATCATAAGTAACATATTAGATAAAACTAACGGAGTTCATTCTCTGCCATTATATAGTATTCCTCATATCAAGCTATTTTTCTAATCATTAAAACATTACTTTCTCACTTAGTTTCCCCAGAAGATTAACAACAAGCAAGCCCAAAATTATCTCCTGCAAACCAACAGGCAATTATGGATCATTTTAAGTTCAATTGAGTTATGTAAAATGTTGAAGCTAAACTGCCTTCTTATTCAGGAAAACAGGAACAAGAGCGTGGATACATGTCAGAAGCCAACTGGTTCTCCACTAGAACTACACAATCCCAGCAACCCATCATTAAGAGCATTGTAAATTGAGCTCTTTTTTACCACTGTCCATCTGCCAGCACTGAGATTGTACCGTCTTGAATAATAATACTTGTCTGATAAAGAATTAGGAAATCAAACTAGTGGAGAGCCAATGGAATTCATCACTATTGTCAGCAGCATGACAGATACTACAAACCCTGCAAAACAGATTTGCACAGCTGAAGATTTAAAATATGCAATCTCTAGTGCTCAAAAGTTAGACTGAAATCTGCCAGTGTTGCTAACATTTTTATGATTGTTCTCATTACGCTTACTTTAATGTTTTATATACATATATACGCATATATAGATGTATTCTGGCTAGCCTTTTAAACAGAAGTTGGAAATCCCACGATTTCACCTGTATCTTCCAAATGTACAGACAGACAGTAAGACACAGTACACATGGATAATGAGAATCTCAGAAATATTTATTTCCTGCTTCCATGAGAATGATGAGATTAAGCTAACTCCTTTTTTCTCCTAAAGCTTTGTTAGCCAAAATCTGAAACATCCTGTAAGACTCCCATTTACCGTACTCCCATTACCCATAATTCTCTGAATAGAAAATATTTGCACTTTATTTCACAGGTATTGGTGTTTCTTTAAAAGGATACACACACTAAAAATACAGTGAAAAAGCTGTAACAGAAAGCAATCTAAATAGTATTGTGCGCTTCAAGTCTATGAAGGTTTTATTTGGTTGGTTGGTGTTTATTTTTCCTAAAAAAAAAAAAAAAGGAAATTGACAACTTTTTTAACACTGGATTTATGGATTTACACATTCCATTAAGTGTAACAACCATCTCAATCTCATATTCCATTACACATACTTTTATGATCTGATTTTGTGGATGGATAGCAAACTAATGTACTGGCCTGGTTTAAAGACTAAATTCATAGTTTTTAAATAAATTAGAAATTAAATTGCATTAGAAAGACCACAGATTAGTATCAGGCACGCTGGTACAGACCCCTTCAAAATACATCAGTAGCTTCACTCTTCACAGTAGAAATACGCTGTAGAAAAGTATCACACAGAGCAAGCAAAACTCAGTAAACTAAAAAAAAAAAAAAAAGGAATGAAATCACAACAATCAAATCACTAGGGCTCAGCCCACCTTCCTCCACCTTCACATTGAAGACAAAGAGAATCAGACAAAACTACACTCTTAAAATGCACTCATAGGTACTTTTAAAAGAAATTGTAGAATGAGATCTGGTGTGCTACCAAAAAATATATATCAAATAGACTGACATTTAAAGCGTTTAAAATTATTTCACTATTATTAAATTGTCCTCTACGTAGGCTTGCAACAAACACATCCTCTGCATGACACACATAATTAACTAAACATTTATATTGCATTTTATGATTAGAAGATACCATACCTCTGTCTGAAGTATGGCAGCTCTCTGTTCTTTGGCAGTAAGTGACTCTTTAAGCACTTCAATGTGTTGCTTGCAATCTGAATTCTGATTGCTAAGGGTTTCAAGCTTAGTTTGTAAGGCAAGAAGTTCCGATTCTTTTTTTGAGAGTTCTTGTTTCAGTTGGTCAATCTGTAATGGGGCAAATAAAAGGTTAGATCATCAATTTCATTTTCAATTCATAGTTGCACCTGAAAACTGAAAGGTGAGAATGACCAGAATATAATACAACTCAGACACCTCCTGTAAATTCTGGAAGAGAATTCAGATGTGAACTTTTAAAAGTCAAAACTTACAGTGAGTTTCATGTATTTTTAAGGAACCTGTTTTAAGAATGATTGTCCTGCTCTTGTCAAAGTTAAAAAAGGAAACTCTTAAAGCTTAAACATGATGATTTGGCCTATAAATTCACCATAGACCTCACTTAAGTTCAAAGGAATTTATCCTGTGTGAGGCAAGTCTGGCAGGACAGCAAATATGCATAGGAAAAGTTTTCATAAAAGTATAAAGTCAATCCAATAGTCTATTCCTTCCAACTGTGTGATTCTTGTGATTTAAGTCACAAGTTCAAGTGAATCAAGGATTTTAGGAACCCTATGAGAAAAAGCAGGCATCTTAGTAAGGAGTGGAAAGCAGGGAAATAGAACTCTAGCCTTACTTTTCTCGCAAATTTGTTGCTGTCCCACTATCCCCACCTCCTTTTTTTTACTCTCTGGCAGCTCACATGGAATTCTCAGGCACTAGGAAAGTCAAGCCAAAGAGATTAGCTTAAGAGAGGTCTAGAGAAAATGTTAGAAAAAAAGTTCTACAGAGTGAAAGGTCTATGATATTTTTGAAAGTGTATCCCTAGGGGAAATAGCAGAAATTCATTCACTAAGAACTCACTTCTGAATTCTGCAGGAGGTTCATCAGTAAATGACATGGAATTGTGATTATTCTTCCATTTCTACAATGCTGAGTGGAAAGAGTGGCCACAGAACATGAAAATGTGGTGGATTTAGAAAATGAAATCCAAGCAAAGTACTGGACAATATACAGAGCAATGCTAAAGGATGGCGAATTAGGTGACACATAACTATTCTTTTTAAAGTTCTGTGAAATAACACTGGTCACCAGAAGAGTTCAGATGTGTCATCTCATGAGGATTATTTGAAATAAAACTCCTCAGTGCTTCTGCATAATTCAGAGAAACCACAATTACTTGGATAGTTTTCTTGATGACTGTAAGGCTTAGACAACTTTCTTTAAAATTCAAGTTTCAGTTCTGCAATGACCAAAGAAATCCTAGAACAGCTTTTTGCATGCTCTTACTTCAATTCCAACCAAACAGACATTGAGATGCAAGAAGTCTAGAAGGGCTAGATAGAAGGTTAATCAAAAGTCTCTAGGAAAAAAAAAAAAAAAAAAGAATGAATATATATATTCATACGTAATTATGTATATCCACAGGTTGATCCTACTCAACCACATCCTAAATATCTACATACTAAAATATTTCACAGATTTCATACTGTATGGCAGAGTCACCAGAAATATCTTCTGCTAATCAAACTATTTCTAGTTTGTTCTACATTGCATTTTTCTACATTGTGTTTCCTTAAATATTCAGTAAATTATTTCTTTCAACAACGGGCAAAACAATACATTTATTCCTTATTTCTCTCTGTAAGTCTCAGTGTTTGCCTACCTGGTTAACATATTTGGCCAGCCACCACTGAACTACTGTATAAAATCATGAATCTATACTAATACTATAAGCAATCACCTTCACAATCTGAAAATATCAAAACAAGAAAAGGAGCATACAAAAAAAGAAAAACAAACAAACAAAAAAAAAACAGATGAACAGATGTAAAGAAAATGTAAAAAGTGCCGTTAAGAAACTGCTAGAGAAGAATTTCTCTTGAAAGTAAACCACCTTCTTCCATCCCTTGCCAGAACATGTATGCAAGTATGGAAATGGAGACAGAAATGTATATGAAATGAACAAAGGCAAAATCTATCTACAATATATAAAGACAAAAAGTAGATCCGCAGCTGATCTGAATTACATCACATGCTTTATATGAGACCCACATGAACAACGCAGACACTTAATCTCTCCTAAAAACTCTTCCCACTTTTTTCCATGACACTACCCACACTCCGAGGCAGAATCAACATCCCGCCCCCTCCTCCACTCCCCACCAGCACCCCCTCCCCTCTCCTCTCCCCCTCCCAAAAAGAAGGTTGATTTTCATTGCAGGTATTTTCTTTGTGTTTCAGAAGCATAATCTGTTCCTTAGTTCTGACTACAGCACCTACAAATTGCCAGAAGTTTAAAAATGTGTTCTAGTTCTCAAAAAAGATAATCTGTTCAATAATCATGCTTTTGGCTGATTATTTATTAAAATAAAGCATAAGAATGAAAATGTAATGAAACTTAAATTTAAAAAAATAAATTATCAAAAATAACAAAGGCATAACAAGAAACCACATTACTTTTTAAAAGGAATTTTTACTCCTGGGTATATATGCTTTCTAAAAGTTCTGCATAAGCTACTAGTGCGTAAAAAAAATGCAACAGGGCCTGAAATAATTTTGTCTCAAGCAGATGTGCATACATTTTCACTTTACTATATATTAAGTGGTGCAGAAGACTAAGAGTCATGACCTCAGTACAAAAAAAAAAAAAAGGCAAAAACATTCATTTTTGTGCTTTATTAAGACTACAGTGAAGATAACATAAAAGTCTAAGTGCTATAGCATTCATAGAACTGTTTGTCCCCTGATTATGACCTTCCTGTTTCATGCGTGTAATTTTCCTGTCACTGCTTTTTCAACATTGCCCCAAATTATCTTGTTTCATCTTCTTAGCTGAAACCCAAGTTCCTTTGTCTTTCTTCTCAATGATTATCACTTCCCTCAATCTCAGTTCCTCGTATACCAGCATTCCGAGAAAACCATTCTGATTTTCCTTACATTATTATTTTTACATACCAAAAATCTTACCTGACATTACAGGGAAAAAGAATACACATGCAAAATAAATAAATAAATAAATAAAATCTGAACTTTTTCCCTGAATATTGCATAAGTTCAAATTAATGGGCTAAACCTTTAAGTCAATAATTCCATTAAATGAAATTATGCTGATTTATCTATCATAATAATTTAGTCTTATAGGACAAGTGATAACTGGTTTTTCAAGTGAAGAAATTAAGTGTAGCAATGCAAGTGAATTTGCTGCACAGAGTAGACTAAAGTCTAAAAGTCTATCTGTAGGTTCTACAGTCTATACTCATATATTTCTTTTACAGGATCACCTAGAATTTGCATGCTTCCTTCAAATAGCTTAAAGAGTTGTTACTCATGGATGTTAATTACAGAGAACATTGTTGTAGTTCACTTCAACTTAATGAATTCTTAAAATTCAACTTAACTCTAATTTGCTGAACAATGACTAGGTTTTCATTGTTGTAGATAACATGAGGGCTCTAATACTCAAAAGAACTCCTTGAATTCTAGAGTTAAAATTCTCACCTGTAAAATGCAGCAGTATTCTTTCAAGTATCTGGCTGCTAACCAAATAACAAAACCCAAATAGGGGAAGGAAGCGTTGCAAAGCAGAAGTTATTTTTTTTTAAATGCATATCATTCCACATGCTTTCTTCAAGTTCTTATTAAGGATATTTGAAGTTTCATCTCTCTTAGTCATGAAAAATTTAAGACTTGTTTTGACAACTTCCTTATCATGCTAGCGGTAACAATTTTTGTCCTTTCAAATAGAGACCAAGGAGAGATACCATAAAGTTTTCTCATTTCTATAGTTTTCAATTTCACAGCAAGTCAAAATTAAAGCCTATATGATTGTAAGCAGTGAATATTATTAAAATTTAAAAAGGAACTCTTTCCAACATCCTCTGCATGCATGTGCAATAAATAATCTTCTAAATTGGCCTCCATTTAATGCCTACCCTTTTACTTAAATCAAGAACAGATATATTTCAAGAATAAACATGAAGTATTAAGAGCTTTATAGCACCTAAGCTTGTTAACTGTGAGAAGAGTTTTTTTCTATTCTTAGCCATCAATCAGGACTTAAGTATCAGAATTTATCAACAATCTCTCGTTCAACAGATCAAGTGCAGTAAGGCCAGTTTGCTGACAGCTACATAAATATTTTTCCACCCTGAAATGTTCTGAGATGAATGATAAAAATAATATCTTCTGCTACAAATCTTAATTTTAAGCAGAAAGAAAGGACTGGTGAAAGAAAACAGACAACATTTCATCAGAATGTGACATTTATCAAAGATTAGAAGTATTGCGAAAAAAACAATGACGTTTAATACTCTTCTCAATCATCTGCTTTCTGTATCACAGAAATACAATGAACCTCTTCCTCTCAAAGACCTTAGAATATAGTTAACAAAATATTAGGCTTTATGCAATATTTTTAAGCAATAGATTTGCTTTAGGGTATTAGTTTTGTTGTAAATCACTATAACTGGATTGCTTAAAATTTAACCATGTTTAAATGGGCAAAAAAAAATTTCTTGACAATAACACCATTTAAGAACAAGTATCTTTCCAAGAAGGTAAGAAGGGTCTACTACACACACAATAAAAACCTATGAAAATCAAATGATAAAAGTCAAAGAAACTATGAAAGTCAAATTCTCTAGAAGGTGCTGTCTGTTTCATTCTCTGACCATAGACAAGCTGCATACTTTCCCAGAATGTTAGCTTGCCCAACTCCAAAATGTTGGCAATGCTATTTATCTACCTGATATTGCAACCTTTCTACTTTAACTGCAATATTGCTGAGTATCATTAATGTCAAGAGAAAGTGGTAGGCAGAGAACTGCACTTCAAGCCACTTATCTCCTCCTCTTTTGCTTATGCTTACCACTAGAGAGGTAACACCAGCTCCTTCTCCAATTTTTCAGATCTGCAAGTATACATTTCAGAAAAAAATGGAACAATCCATTTCAAGTTCCTAGAATTTCACATACAAAAAAAAAAGCCTAAAACAAAAGAACCAAAACAAATAACTAGGATGGAAAGATTTAAGTGTGAGATTCATTAATAATCTTGACTACTAAAGGTTTTTGCCCAGATTTTATTCTTCCATTATGGTCACATTTTAATATCACTGCAAAAAAAAAATGAGATAGCTAGTTTTCCATTTAATGCTGTTGCTGCTTTTTTCTCCCCATCTTAGTTTATAAGTTAAAAAAAAAAGTTATTTCCAAAACCTGAATTTTAAATGAGAATGGTAGCATCAGCTTCAGTGTCTGTATTTTTTTATCCTATATTTTAAACAAGTAGCTAAATTTATTATTTTATCATTTCATGAACAAAATGTTCAAGGTGAGTAGCTGGGAATAAACCATTACAAAAATGTAATGTATATATTTATTAGAATTTTAAGGTAATTTCAAAAAAATATTAGAAAAGTAGTATTAGAACTCACAAAAAAAGCCTATTTGGAGAGAACTCATCTTTACCTAGAGAGCCATCAAGCAGGTTGAAATTAAAGGAGGTAAAAAAGTCCAGCCAGAACAACAATTTAGGCATCAAGATTTAATTGTGATGAATTTTAAAATAATGAACAAGGAGTTCCGCTTAGCAATCCTGATACCAAGAAAATGTGTTCCACTGCTACACATTTATTACCTGCTTGTGGTCAACTCAGTTATCCATGTACAATGATTTGAAATGAAGAGGACACTGTAGGAACAAAGTCATTGAATTGCAAGTCATTAAAATGCTAAAAACTTCAAATTTGGCATCAGCAGTCCTTACTGTAAAACTACTATGAAAACAAGTAAAAAAAAAAAAGGCACAACTAAAACTGTGCCTAAATGTTACAAGTCAAAATGATGAGATAATTCATTCAAGGTTAGAACACCAAACAAAAGAAAGAGAAAAGGGAACATGGTATAAAGACTAAGGATTGCAGTTATCTCCACAGAAGTGTTGGAATATGCACTTTCTTACCTCTCTGAAGTCAAAATATAAATTAATTCTTATTTAACCAAAATGCTTCATTCCTCTATAGCTATTGAGTACCACATAGCAGAGGTTTACCAATGAAAGATATGCAGAGAGCTGCTTCTGTTGAAAAGGGTCTAGTTAAAACTTTTGTTCCCATTATTTAAACACCGTTAAGATATTAATAGACCTTACCTTATTTTTCATGAACTTTGAGTGACTCTTGTAAACTTCTATTTGTTTCATTTCTTCTTCTCGGTCTTCTGTATTCAGAACTCCATTTGTCTTTAACATCTGTATTTCATCTTCAAGATCTCTTATATTGCGCTCAAGTGAAGCTATTTTTGTATCCTAAATTATATAAAAAAGAGTATTGAAAATTATATGCAACTTGTATATTAAGGCATAAAAATGTTCCTGTACCTGCAGAAACATCAAATAATAAGACAACAAAAATAGTAAAAATACAGATTGCACATACACCATCATAAACCACGAGTAATTCTATTGATATTGGTTTAAAGAAAGACTTTAGATCTCTTTAACCAACAGGAAAAAAAAAAAAAAAAAAAAGAAAAGAAAAATGCAATGCATTATATATAGAGAACATTTTCTGGTCAAAATCCTCTCTATGTTCCTACATGGTTAGGAATGAAGGGAGAAGGAAAGATGCTCTATTTCCCATGCGTACATGATAACATACTTTGATTGCTCTCGTAGCCACTTAGGTCTGGCTATTATTCCAAGCTCTTAATAACAAAGGGTGAGTTCAGCCTAGAGAGGCCAGTCCATCATCACTTGAATAAGACAGGCCACTTCGTTATGTGACTCTGCGTAAGGCAGTTTCCAAGTTTGATCAGAGTTTATGCTTCTGCCTGCTGTCAGGGGAAAGAAAGGTTGTTTCCTCACATGCTTTTCCTCCAGCCACATCTTTAAGAGGAGATTAGCACTTTTTATTACGAGTCCCAAAAAATAAGCAAATCCACAAACACACAACCACTGAAAACTTTTGTATTGCAGACAATAGCTGCCACGTGTGCCAGCACAGCACCAATGATATCCAGTGGGGTTTTTTCTGTTGTTGCCAGCCATTTTGAAATTGAATATATCTCTTCAGTGAGAATTAGAAAGATTTAAAAAAAAAAAACATGATTTAACCAAGCCGAAGTAATCAATGAGGACTGTGTCAGGGTTTACTTGCAAGAACTCAACCCATACAAATCCATAGGACTTGACAGATAGCATCCAATGGTTTTAAGACAACTGGCTGATGTCCTCGCAAGGACGCTGTCTACCATCTTTGAAAAATCATGAAAACTGGGGGAAATTCCTGACAACAAGAGGAAGAAAAATGTTGCACAGGCTCATATCCTGAGAATTCTTCTTTGACAAGATTCTTCATCAAGGAGAAGGTAATTGGGACAGTCAGTATGGATTTACCGAAGGTAAATCCATGCCTGACCAACCAATTTGCTGTTTTAGACAAAATGTTTGTGGATGAAGAATGAATAGTGAATGCCATTTACATCACCTTTAGCAAAGCATTGGACAGTTTCACAGAACATTCTTATATTCAAGTTAAGATGTTACAGTCTGGATGGGTAATCAAATAGCAAGGTTAAAAAAAAAATATGGTTGTATGATCAGGCTTAGAGAGCAATGTTCAATAGGTTGTATTCTACCCGGAAGCCAGTAATAAGAACACCATAGGGTCAAATTGGAACCTGTCCCATTAAGTATCGGTGAATATGCTCAATGGCAGGGCTGCCACCCAAAGGGACCTATAAAGGTTGAATGGGTGGGCAACCAGGAACCTTAGAAAATCCAACAAAAACAAATGCAAAGTCCTGTGCCTGGGAAGGAAGAACCCCTTGCAGCTGTACTCGCCAGGGACTGACTGCCCTGGTAGCAGTTCTGCTGGAAAGGATTGGAGGATCCTGGTGGACACAGTAAGCTTAACAGTAGCCAGCAATGTATGCTGGCAGCAAAGGCAGCAAACAGTATCCCGGGCTGCATTAACAGGAGCACAGACACTAAGTAGATCAAGGAAAGACACATTCATTAGACTGTGCTTACAGTACTGCATCCAGTTTTATGCCCTGCTGTACAAGACATTGATAAACTTGAGTAAGCTCAGCAGGGGGACAAGGGGGCTGGAGTACTTGCTCTCAAAGAAGAGTCTGAGGAAACTGGGCTTGTTCATCCTGGAGAAGAAAAGTCTTCAAGACAGGCCTAAAAACAGCCATCCAGTACAAGTATTACATTTTGAGAACAAGCATTGGAACAGTTTGCCCACAGAAGTGTAGTCCATCCCTGGAGGTTTTCAAGATACGACCTGATAAAACCCTGAGCATCTCTCTTCAACTGGGCTTTATACGGTCATGAGACAACTCTCAAATAGATATGAATTTCAAGGTGACAGAAAGAATTAATAACCAAACTTTTTTTAAAAAAGTCTTTAAAAAATCTAATTCCATTCATGCATATGTAAAAAAAGAAAAAAAAAAAAAAAAAAAAAGAGTAAATACTACACCACAGAAAATATCAGAAAATCACTATATTATGGCTATAGCAAGCAGGAAAACACAAACCTCATTTAAAATGGATGAAAATTAGCATCCATTTAAAATGGATGAAAATGAAGTGTTTCTTCAGTGAAAGACCAAACATTCATTAAACAGTTTTGTTCCATCACACAATCAGAGCCACAGTAAACAAGTTTCTACTGATACAGGTATGGGTATAACAGTCCAATTATACACAGAGAATGGCTCTAAAATAAGCAACAGGGTAAGCAGTTGCTTACAACCATATGAAGCAGTCAAGAAATTTTTGCACACATCAGAATCCTGATAAATATGCTTAGCCAGCTCCCTCCCAGATAATTCAGAAGTCCAGAGCACAAAATAGCACTTTAAAAAAAATCAGTCATACGATGATGGGCGTGGGGGATAATACTTGTCAAATTTTGCATACTGCTAACATTGAAGAAACAGGAAAATATACATCTAGCTTTCTGCTGAATTCAGTCACTTGCATCACACTTTGATATACTACTTTTCACTAGCAGATATGCTTCTGAGTTGTAAAATTATGCATAAACACCATGCATCCTGTCGGAAGAGTTTAAGTGTGCTTTTAATCCAAACAAGAGCTCAGTGATCTGAAAGGATGTAAAACTTTTTGAGACAAAGGAATTTCAAATAGAAGTTGAGAAGAGCTATCTTCCATGACAGCAAAAATACTTTGGGTTTATAGAGATAAAATAATGCATTTGAAGGGGAAGATCAAACCCCTTCATCTGTTTTTACAAGATTCCAAATCAACTGCATCCCTTTTTGGAAAAGGACCTACAGTCAAAAAAAAAAAAAAAAGAAAAAAGTGTCAGAACACAAAGGAAACAAAAAAATTGTTGGAATATAAAACTTACTGCTCCTTATCATGTTTTCTGGAAAATAACTGATACTGAAAATGTTGATGATGATCTTAATCAGCAGTTCATATTTTTATTTCTCGAAGGACATGCTCAAAGAGAAAGTATTCTTACCAAAAATTATTTAAAAACACCAAGGAGCTGACCGGGGATGCAAGCAATAAATAAAAATAAATAAATAAAACACACACAAAATTCTGAAGATTTCCAACCATTTTTAAAGTTATATGCATGTATCTAAGGTAATAATGGTGTTGTTTGTTTGTCTGAATGATAAATTTTCAAGTTCTTTTTTTAACATGCAGGTAAAATGCAACTTTAATTAGTAGGTTAATTTAGCATTAATAACATAATGTTTCCAATAGCATTAGAACACAAACGTTTTCTAAAATGTTTATTAATATTTGTCCAAGCAATCGGTGTTACTCATACCATAGAGCAAAGGCCATATGAGTAATCACAAAAAAAAAAAGTAATCCCTCTGTTGAAAGTAAACAGCTTTCACATGAGAGAAAACAGACTTTCTTTTTTCACGGGATAACTGTTCTATTCACAGAACATTTTATAAAAATTATAAAAAAGAAGAAAAATAACAGTTTAGGCAGGAATGAAAATAAAATGGAAGAACTCTTATTAAACCTTATCATTTGGATAAACTGCATGAAAAGAAAATTACTGAAAAATAAAAAATTAAAACCTATCAGGCTGAGGCAGAACAATAAATACAGCAATTATTGAAGCTCTCACAGACACTACAATCAAATCAGGTTCTGCCATCTGACATCTTTTTAGAAGTTTTCTATTTATGCTACTGAAGGTAAAAGCAAAATCGAAACTTCATTGCCCTTCAGAATGACTTTGCCCTTAATTAAATAAATACTTACATGACCTGTTATGACATCTCATCTGGGAGTAGTCTTCATCAAATCTCTCCAGATAAGTCTTTAAGAGTCTATTTTCTATTGTTTGATTTTTTTTCTTATATACTATATTTACATTTTACACATTTGCAAATATAATATGGCAGAAATAATTCATAGCACATTAGCCTGTTTCACTCTTTGGAAGGTTTATGCATCATAGAATAACATTTAAGCTTTATGAAAAATATAAAACTAAGTAAAAGTAAATAAAATGCTTCCAAAATTTATCACAAGTTTGAGTTCTCAAAGGACAAGTTTATTTTCAATCAGATCTCTGTGTACTGTGATTAGAGCTGTGTACACTAGTTTTCCTATCTCCAGGGAAAAAAAAAAATAATTAAATAAAAATAAAATAAAATCTGTTTCAGAATCAAAAACATCAGTGATAAGTCAGGAGAGAAGCCAGACTTCACCTTCACTGACTGTTCAAAGTGTCAAAGGTACCACTTCCTACGTATAAACAATACAGGACTGGTAATTCTGCAAATACATCAGACAGGCAGCTGGCTTGCCCAGCAAACCTGAAAGTTTCCTGTTTGGACAACTGCTAGAAAGCAAGGAAGCTGGTAGCTCAAACTTAATACAGACAGCCTGGAGCTCCCATTGGGTACTGCCAAGCAGGGAGTTGGGTTGGCTTACAGGATAGGTAGAAAGTCTCAAAGCTTTGCTTTCACTGGAAGTTTTGACAGAGTAGGCACATTCCCATAAACTCTTCTGATTCTGCTGAATCAGCATTTTCCCACAGAAAACCAGTTGGAAGCTTTTCAACCAGCTCTTGTGGCATGGGGTCTGGCAATCTTTCAGAAACTGAAATAGGAACAGATGCTTTGTTTCCTTCAAACCACTAAGACTTATCTTCATTAACAGCATTCACTTAAGTGGGTCTGTATTGAATCACAAAGATTCCTTTGCAGCACTATGAAGGAAGAAGCTTAGTATTAAGTGGTACTAATAAACGTCTTATGTGTTCTACAACAATGCAGCATTTCTGCAGATTTTTCCTGTCAGGCCCTCTACATCTCTGGTAAAAGACACAAGATTATATAGCAGGATTTATTTTATAGATCAGGGTACTCACCCTATCTATCCCCTCCTTGCAGCAGTAACCAATACTTCTACCTCATCTGTGTTATTAGAACAACGTTGCAGACTTATGTGAGAGAGGGCAGGGCTCTATCTCTCCTTGACCTAGCACAAATTCACCTCTTTGGAACATGAAACTCAACTAGTAATTGTCCTGATGCTAATGAAGAAAGTAACATTTCACAATGCAAAGGAGGGCAACCCTACAAATGAGTTTCCACAGTAAAGTTTCAAGAATCCAATATTTCCAGCCCTTAACAAAAAAAAAAAAAAAAAAAAAAAAAAAAAAAAATAGTATTTTGTTATTTTTTCCCCCCCTTAAAAAAAAAAAAAAAAAAAAAAAAAAAAAAAGAAAAAAGTGCTTTGGTATATTTTCTGAATGCTTTGGAAAAAAAATAGTAAGGCGAAAAATATATACTATATCAGTCTTTCATTCTCTGAAATGATGAGTAATGAATTGCTACTCTTACATAATTTCAAATACCAGGTACATTTAATAATGAAAATTTTGAAAAATTTTGCTTGCAGAGCATTCTACAAGCAATCAGAAACAAATATTTGAAATTTCACATTTAATAAAACTTGCATGTCAGTGTACAAATACACAACTAGTCTTACAATAATTTTTTCCAATTTAATGCAGTGAATATTGAGGTTTATTTCTGAAGACAAGGGAAAGTGAAGGCTCATGCAATCTTAAAAATAGGAGTATATTGCACTGCAAACACATACACACTTTTGCAGAACCAAACCCGTACCTGAAATATCAAAGCTGGATCAATACATAAAGATGGCTCTTTCTGCAAGTAAGGTAAACCACAAATATTTTCATTTACAGCTTACCAGCTTAAGACTTCTTAATTCTTGTTGCTAAACTATATACATTTCAGGATAGTCAATGCTGTACAGTTAGGATGAGCTTTATGTTATCAGTAGGCAACTCATTCTGATTTTCTCTGTCAATATCACTGGTTTAAGTCTGGAACTGTGAACAAGATGAGCAATTTTTGATCTAGTGGTAAACAATTTGGATGTAAGTCATAAGCAAAGATATCGGTGACCTGGCATCTGCCTGCAAACAAAACTCAAGGAAGTATGCACGGGTACAATGTCAATTAAAGGAATGCATTTCAATACATTGGCTTTATTCTGTGATCAGGTGGAAAAAAAAAAAAAAAAAAAAAAAAACTATTATGGCTTTCCATTCAACACAAATCATAAAATCACATGAATGCTGTTAGATATTTATTTACACCTTATATTAGTCTGCATTTGCTACCTCTAGCTTCCACATGCTGTATTTTGTGATTTATTTATTTTCAGGACTGGAGAGGCCTCTTTTTTTCTGAAGGTATCTCATGTAGGTTATCTACAGACTATAATCTCTTTGCTCTGTCTATGGAGCTCTAACTTTGTCTCTTTGCTCTACACAAAGAAACTAATCTCCTAAAGTCATCCAGTATAATGCATGTTTGATAAACTTTTTAAAACATTCTGATGACTTTTGTCTGAACACTTCCCAGTTTATCAACATCTTTTTTTTAATCCATAGACATTAAAAGAAAACACAGCTGTTGTGCCTATGCCAAACATAACTAAGTTCTCCTTTACACTCCTAATTAAGGTCTTAGAGATAGAGGTAGGGTGGCATTTCACCTTGTCATTTTATAGAACATTTGTATAAAATACAACTATCACCGAGTATCTAACAGGGACTCACCTTGCTTTAAAATTCTGTTAAACACTTCAATGAACAAATATTATTCTCTGAGCTTTATAAACAACTAAACCAGGTCTTGCTTACATGCCTAATTATCAGTAAAATTTCCTGTAACATAATTCCAGTGTCATTCTGTAAACATGGAAGATTCAGGACAGAGTGCCTGCTACAGACTCTCCATGAGAGAACAGAGCTTTAGGCAACTGTTGAATAATTTCTTCTTTAAGGGAAGTTTATGCTGTGAACTTGACAAATAAAGGAACTGGCTAACCCCAAAACAACCTCCACAAATACAAGTTATTTATATTAAAATTATTCTGAAAAAATCCTACAATGGGAAATACAACCTTCAGCTAATGAGATGCTGCAAAAGAGGAAGGGACGGTGTTTTCCAACCCATCAGACTAACAGCACTAGAGTCAGGAAACATTCTGCCCCTACCTTTAATTTGCCTATTCTTTTACCCTTGCTCTCTGCCTTAGTTACAGATCATTGGAATTACTCATTGTGGAAAGTACGAGAAGAATCCACTGACTCTATATGTCTTTATAACACTGCAATGAAAGGAAAACCATTAAGAGCGTCTTTTTGAACTCATTCCTATTCAAGACATGCTATGCATCAAATAAAGCACCCAGGCTTCCATTTCATATTTAATGTGTGTAGCTGACACAAATCATTCTAACAGAATGGCTGTGGGACCTTCCTCTCCAGCATACTTGAAGGGTTAAAAGCTTTTATTTTTAGCGAAGTCTCTAATGGCTCTTCAGAACCCTCCTACCCAAGAAAGATGGAAGGTAAGAGAAACGGGCATGCTTCCTTGGAGAAGAGGTGGGACAGATGGGGAAAGGGACAGGAAGCATTCAGCAGTGGCAATGGCCAGAAGAAGACCATGGGAAAGAACAAAAGTAGTTTGGGAGTATGGAAAACTGCCTCCTGGCAGAGCCTGGGAGCCAGGGATGGGACTGTGACAAAGGCTAGTGTGGAGGGGAAGTGAAATGCACTGGGTGTGATAAAGAGAAACATCTACCTGCTTGGATCCTCGGTGAGGGGGGGTAGGGGTATGGCCTCAGCTTGCCATATTAGGGGGCAATCCTCCCCCTCCTTCTATCCTCAACATTGCAGGGAAATTATTGCTTCAATGCTCGATCATTTAAACAAATGTTTCACATTTTTTTCACAACAAATGCTGTCTGGATTAAGACAATTTAAATTTACTTGCAAACTTTCCAAAGCTGGGATTTCTACTGAAAACTGTTGTTTAATCATCTAGATTTCAACATCTTCTTTTCAATATTAGGCCTACTTTAAAAGGGCAACCTCAAAGCAGTGGTCAGAGCAAAAGACAGACCTGTGTGCCTTGGAGCTGAGGGGCAGCTCCGCCTTGGAATGTTCCAGCAATGTGACTACAGCCTCACCCGTGGCAAATGAAAGCCCTCGTTATTACAAAGATCAGATTTTTTAAAAACAAAAGGTGACACTATTCCCAGCTCTCCTGGGACACAAAGACTGTCTTCCTGAACAGACACGGTAAGAGTAGCTCTAGCTATACAGTTACATTTTTATATTTTCTGTATGTGTCCCCACCCCATCCCACACCCCCTTGTTCTTTTCAGATAATTCTGGTACACAAAGAGGAATTGGGAATTATTTTGTAAACATAACCTTTTTGTTTGCATATTACATTTTGTTGATAACCCACATGGAAGACCATAACCTATTCTAATTCTGAACTATCTAAACTATTCTAAAAATTTTAAATTTGTTATACTGAAGATTAATAGGAAGGAAAACAAAACAAAACAAAACAAAACAAAACAAAAAACAGGTTTCTCAGCTAGTGTCCTACTTTGCCAAAATACGTTTAAATTTTATACAGACTTCTGAACTAGAATAAATAGTGAAATTCCAAGGAAAATGCACATAAGTTTATGGAATAGACAGATTCCAGATTCATAGCATTATGTGAAAATATCAGTTTTCATTTTTTAAATGAGCTTTTTTTTTTTCTTTCATTGTTATGGGAAGAAAAGGCACAACATTTTCGTAATATTATATATCAAAAAGAATAAACTGTATTTAGGACTAAGGTGTTTCATCACATTTTGTCATATCACTGCTGATACAAAGAATATTTTCCTTAAATTGGATATAAAACAGTGACCAAATAACCACCAACAGAAGTATTGTTGGCCCTCCTGAAACTTTTTGTTTGTTTGGTCTCAGGTTTGGGGGTTTATTTTTCCTGGGGCGTAGCGGGAGTTGGTTTGTGGTATCTGAGTCTTTAAAAAAGTAATGATTAGTTCTCATTACTCAGCAATGCTGTGCTTGTTTTTTAATCAAGTCTTACCAAGAAAACAAAATAAGGATGGTGGAGATTTTTAACACTCATTTTAAACATCGTAGTGTTTCACTAAGCTCTAGAGAACTCAAACATTTGTAGAGTTAAGACAAGGTTTTCTGCTTACAAAAGTAAAATAAAAGCTGCAAGTGAATTTTACTGACAAATAGAAAATAGGCTATACAAAGTCCAGTTGATAGCTGATAAAAGCACTTCCCACCAACCAATGCTTCTACTCTAGTTTGACAGTAGTTAGCATGGTCAGTCTTGGCAAACCACAAACAGTTTTCAAAAAGAGAGATAGTACTTCTTTAATGCAGGAACATGAGTAATATTCAGCTCAGTGCTGAACAATCAGTAAATTTTCAGTATAGATAAGAAAAGCTGCCATTTGTGATGTCACCTTATAGTGTTCTGTGAGTACTCTCTTACGGCTTAGATCTGCCTTCATTTACACAGATTTCTTACTATAATTCTACACATTTTCACGATGATGCTTCTTGTTATATCAATTTCATATTCCAAAACCACCCACACATTAAGTATGTTTACTTACAAAAAAGCTCTTATGCTTTTCTGTATAATTTCTGCATTATTTCTTTATTAAAACACTTGAGAGCTAGTCCTTTATCCTACAGAATAAATGGGCCAGACTTCGAAATAAGGAAAAACAATAGCAGAAATTGCTACGCAAATGTTTTCTGAATAGCACTACTCCAAATTTGTCTGAAATACACTACTGATGTGTATATGTCTAAGATATTAAATCTAGTGTGCCAGTTTGTTCATTTAAAATAGGTTTGATTAATTTGTAATGAACTCGGCTTTTTATAGAAACAAGTGAAGAGAAAGGCAAATATTTATTAAGTGTCTTTAAAAGAGATACATTTCTGCCTTCTGAGACAAAGGCAGCTTTATAACTTCACTGAGTACATGTTTTACATATATGAAATTACGGGCCTTCAGATTTCCATCTCATTTCATCCCTAGCTCTGGACAGTAATGGATGCAGAATAATTTTGGTTGAAAGGTTGGAGAAAGAAATACTTATTATTTTTAGCTTCACAACAAGGTAAATTGAAATGCAAAAGCAAACATTTAATAGTAAAAGTTATAAATTGAGTAGTTGTGGGTTAACCCTGGCTGGCAGCTGAGCAGCACACAGAGGCTTGCTCACTCTCCCTCAGTGGGGTGGGGAAGAGAATCAGAAGGGCAAAAGTGAGAAAACTTGTTTTTTGAGATAAGGCCAGCTTAACAGATAAAGAAAAACTATGTGTGCAAGCAAAACAACATACAGAATTCATTTGTTACTTCCCATCAGCAGGCAGACGTTTAGCCATTTCCAGGAAAACATGGTTTCGTCACGCAACTGCTATGTGGGAAGACAAATGCCATAACTCGGAATGCTCCCCCAATTCAGTTTCATGCAATAGCATGCCATTATATGGTATGGAATATCCCTCTGCTCAACTGAGGCCAGCTGCATTCCCACCTTGCCTCTTGTCCACCCACAGCCTGCTCACTGAGAGGATGGAGTGAGAAACAGAGAAAGCCTTGATGCTGTTTAAGCATTGTTCAGCAACAGTTAAAATAGCTGAGCTATCAATGCTGTTTTGGTCACAAATCCAAACCAGCACCTTACAGGTTGCTATGAAGAAAATTACCTCCATCCCAGCCAGAGTTCAAGCTAAAAAAATTAATGTATAGGAAAACATGCAAAGACCATACCTTCATTTCAATAACTGTTTGAAGAGCCTTCATCTTTGCTGGCTCAGGCTGAAGTTGGGTTCTTCTATGCAACTCCTGTGGAGGGACACGATAGAAATAAGCCTGACGACTCATCTTTCCATTGTTTTAATCACTCATGCATGTATTGCAGCAAAACAGAAGTCTGGTTATTAGAGCATGCAACTCCAAATGCTACAGGTGCTTCCCTCTCTATAATCCCTCTAACATCACTGCAGTCCCTTTCTTATATTACACTCAAGTCTGCTGGCACATGCAATACTACTGAAACCTCTATCAATAATTAATGTCAACTGTGACAAAGCCAGCAAGTAATTTCTTAGTCCAAATACAACGCTGCTGTTTCTGCCCAGATATCAAAATTTAGTCCATTCAGTTGTGCTACTAATTCAAATACTGTTAAGAGTCATTTAAAATCTTCTACTGTTGTTTCATCTTAGTTTTTCCACTGATATCTGAAATAAGCAATTTAAAAACATATTTAAATTTGACATTTTAACGACAGCAATTACATAGTGGGCTGATGCAACACTATCTACATTAGCAATTACATTTCAGTTTTCACATTTTCCTATTTTTTACTAATTTTACTGCACACATAGTAGAAAAAGATTTTAATCATTAGATAAGACATACAATTAACAGAATTAGTGCCTACTGGTCTTTGTAAAAAGAACAAAGATGGCATCACTTAGGCTCTTACAAAACACAGTTGTATCTTGGTCTGAGGTATCAAAAAAAAATGCACATTTACATAGAACAATGTAGAGCTGTAATGAAACACCACTTCAGAATTTGATGATTCTTATACCCCTCCTACAAACAGTCCAAGCAATTTTTAAAAAACCAAAACAGGACAGATCTAGCCATACACAGGTCCCCTCTAAAGGGCAGGACTACCAAGGCAGATATCTTTCTCACCCTGTTTTTCCTGCACATCAGTGCTCTACATTCACACTTGAGCTAACTTTATAACCATGACCAATATATTTTTGCCTGGTAGGCTGAGAAGCTGGATGCGTTCACTGCGAGACAGGTTAACTGACTCCAGAACCTGAGCTATTGTGTCTTCCAAATCATGCTTCTCCCAGATCATCTTGAAATTCAGGAAGAAGAGTCATCAAAAAACATAACACCATGATAATTACTATCTTTACCATTACATAGTGCAAATATTCAGTTTTTACACTGTTTGTACAGTACCTAACAATGACACCTTAGCCAATAACCAAACCTCCTAAGAATTCCAGCAATGTAAGTCATTACGAAGAAGAGAAATAATAAGTTGGATGCTGTCTTGCCTATTCTATTTTGCTCATTCTATGTGCTTTCCCATAGAAGAGATGTACAAAAACATAATGGTTAGATAAATATAAACTGCTAAATTAGATTCTGACCTGAAATAGCCTATTGGCTAAAATCATGCTAAAACACAGCATGATCTGCAAGAGTCAAATTAGGTGCCAGCCTTTGAATGCATACCTAAAATTAAGCTTTAATTTTATGCTTTAGCTGTTACTACATTAAATATTAAATATATTGCATTAAATATTAAATATATAAGTATATTTAAACCATATCTAACATATGAGAACAGTGAATTTCTAATTTTGCACTGAGCATTTATGAAAACATCTGAATGCTCCTTTCTCCTTGCTTTTTGTATTTCTATTTTTCTGATTCTCCACATTATAAAAAGAAAGAAATCTTTGCAAATCACCTATCCAGAGGGAGTCTTTCAATCACCACCAGCTGGTTGTCTCAGATGAAACATGTACATTCACCACACAAATGTTTTAGAAAAATAGGAGTATGTCATAGATTCGTCATAACATCCTCCTACAAAAGTCATGGAAAAATAGCTGGCCAGTCATACCATTATCTGATCAGTAAAATTACAGCTAATTTTAAGACCAGACTTTGTTCCCCAAGGCCACATAAACTGAGCTGGAATATAAACAGGATTCCATACATTACCCAGGGAGACAAACCAGAGTTTCCACCCCCTTAGCCAAAGATGAATAGACTGCCAAAGATGAGTATTCCTAGATGTCTATCATAGCATGAAGACTTGCCTCATAATACTTTCCCTGTTTGCTTTATGAATCAATCTGATGCTGGCTGATTTTAAAGCTTTTCTTCCCTATCCCTGATGGTAAAATGAAGCAGACTAAGATTCTGGAGAAGATCAGAATATTACTCCCACTTTATTATTTTGTGTGGATTTTCTTCCAATCAGATTCAAATGTTTGGAGACTCCCAAAGGGCTCAGTTCTTGAATTTATGGTGGTCTATGTACATGTTTTTTCTTTTGGGGTACCAATTCAGGGATATACTTTTGGGGTACTGCTTCAAGGATATTACCACTTTATGAGTATGATAACTGATTGTTTTACTGTCTGAGGTCATCTGAAGGGTTTCAGATTTGCCTGAACAGCTAAGCAAGAGATATTCTGAACATTTCATGAAGTCATTGATAGCCTAAGGAAAACAGATTTTTATCCATTACATCATTTTTGAATGGTGCTGCTTTTTCTTTTTAATTTATTTTAATAAAAAGTCCAGGGAGCCTAAAGAAACTTTAGGGAGGGGAGAGGTAGGGAAGGGTTAGCTGTTTTTTTGTTTTGTTTTTCAAAAAACAAAAAAGCACAGAGTCAGGGATAGTTTATTTAACCTGCACTCCATCAAATGGCACTCTTGACACATCCATGTTAAAGTACTTGTGCCATCATCTCTGTAACGATCAAGGTCTATAACACTAATTTCTCAGAGATGTGCTCATATAGTAAATTACACTTTCATTACATCCCCTGACATCTGTTTCACTGCAATTGCTATTACATCTGAATAACTACTTCTTACATACAAATTAATTATAATTCTGCATACAAAGACATCATAGTTAACCTTTGGGAGAAGTGGATGATTAAAGATGGCAGCAACTGTTCCTAAGGCAACATAAGTACAGGTGTGGAAAACCATTCTATTAGTAAATCTAGCTTTTTATATTCCTAATTAGAATGTACAAATCAGTAACTTACAGCAGGTGATGGTATAAGAGCTGCTAGGTCTCTCAAGTACCTCAACAAAGCAGACTGTTTCCAAGCGCCTGGCAAAGGAAGCCTTGGTATTATTTCTACATGGCTAGCTTGTCTGGACTTGAAAATTTAAATCAGGAATATATTAATAATTCAAATCAATTATTTCATTTCAGTAAAAGCACACCATTCACTGGAAGTATCTAAACAGTACTGTCTTTTGCCAATAATACCATTAGAAATCAAATTATACTTAATGAAAATACTACAAAAATGTAACATATAGGAATTAATTTATTTGTAATGCATAAGCTCATCTTCTCTTTCCTGTTTTTTACCCCTTCCCATCTACACCTAGCCAAAATGGCATCAGAGTAATTTAGACGAAAGCATATTTAAGAAATCCTGATCAAGCTATCTGTCTGGAAACTGGAAACTGACAACAATAAAAAAAAAAAATTCCATGTCTGGCTGCAGTGTGCAGTAAAATAAAACAAGCTCAGGAAGGATTCCAAAGGGCACATTGCCATTGGTCTTCTTTTAAAAAGCCACTACTATAGGTACATGAGCTCTGTGAGAACCAGTTGGGATATGACCCAATTTCTCAAACTATGGTTATAGTTCGAAGAAATGAAAATGTGAAGACAAGCTATGAAATGAAAAATTATGGGAAACAAAGAATTGATAGTTATATGAGTTCTGTACTAGAGAAAGTCACAGACTTAAGACGCAGGCCTAATTTTCTCTCCATTGAGCATTTTCTGATAAATGGACAAATATGAGTTGAGATGAATACCGAGGAATTTAGCATTAAGTTTCATGAATTAGGTACCAACAAGCTTTGAAAAACATAACAATACTCCAGCACCACAGATGAGTCTAGCAATAACCTCACTGGCCTCAGTATTACTCTTGGACAACAGTTCTGAAACCACTCCTTGCCTACATTAGAAAACTTGGCTGTGTGAAGAATAGGGGAGGGAGGAACAAAGTTTTTACACCAGGATAAAACCACCATAATGAATCCCTATCTATTAAAAAAAAAAAAAAAAAAAGACAAAAAAAAAGATCTTACTTCAATATATTATTGAACTCATGCATAAAGCAAGAACTTACGATGTGTTTTACCAACGTGCCTGAAGACAGACTCTAAGGGAAAATAATCTGAGCATTAAGAAACTCGGCTTTTGACTTGTATGTCAAAAGCACCTTAAGCAACCACATATGTTGTCATACTTGAAGAGTGTCCTCTGGCAAGAGACCACATAGAAAAAGTTTTAAGCAAAAAGGTGATTTGTATATGGAGCTTGAAATGCATGTGGGACGATTTAGTTTCTAATTGAAAGCATGTTGAATGTTTCCTGAAAGGAGCTACTGAAACTGTACTTTCACCATATTTCTTGAGCATTTATTTTCTTTGTAGAAGGAAAAAAATACCTAGAGGACCGTGTCTTTTTGTGCCCAAAATTAATGCTCTTTTCTCCCCTTACTAAAATTATTTCCCAAAATAAGAAATGTTATTGCCTCACAAATATATTCTGAGAAAGAAGCCTGTTGATAAAGTTGTTCTCTCTTTTCCATATCATAATTTTGTTTAAAAATCCAGAACAAAACCCATGAATGCACGTGAGTAAAGGAAGCCTATATATTTGTTGTCAGAGGAAGTGGATGACAACCAAAAAATAAAACTTCCATTCAACACTTCTATTTATGCAACATACACACTGAACACATTCTGGCTAAAAGATTATTGCTACTCTTCACAGTGTGTACAAAGTCTAAAACTGCATGAAAAACTATGCCATTTAAAAAGAAAAAAAAAAAAAACATTATTAGACATTTATCAATAACATTGTACTAATAGAATTCACCTAATTTACACTAAAGAAATAAGTGAAACAGATTTATAACAGAAACAGTTATATAAACCAATATTTTTAATTTATTTTTTTTTCCTGTAATAACAGAATTTCACCTTAGGGATACTGAGAGTAGACTTCCCTAGCCCCCACCATCAGCAGGATGCAGCCAAATCTTAAAGGGTGACATTGCAGCAAAGATTACCAAATACAGTTCTAAGATCTAGAACACAGAACAGAGTTGCAAAATGTTGCTTTGCCAGCTCTGCTCTTCATAAATACGAAAATTATTTTAAAGTGGGTACACTATTGTGTGACAGGATGTTACAAGCAGTGCCAACATACAGTGCTTGTGATATTTCTATGGGATATTTCTTCTTCTTTTCTATTTCATAAGCAGAGGAAAACAGTTTTCCCATTGAGCTTCTCATTCCAATAACTAACATCCTGCTAATTTCCCTAAACAAGCTGAAATGTAAGAGTTACAACTGTCCTGGTCTAGAAAAGCAAGAAGATAAAGTCAGTACTCATATTAATGCATTCTCCATCTTCTGCCCTACGCACACACCTAATGATTTCTGAATTTCTGCTCTGCATCTGTGCTCCTCTTCAGTCCAAATTCAGGTGAAAAAAATAAAAATAAAAAATTAACTATTACTTCTTAAAGGGAAGCAAAATAATACTGCTAAAAATAAAGCCAAACCCTACTACTCCAAGTCAAAGTACTACATATTTCATGCACTTGCTGGACAGTTCTCCTAAGTTTACTGAAAACTGTATGAGTACTATATTGACTTCTTGCTAGCTGTTCTTTATAGACACTGAACTTCAAATACGCTGTTCACTTTTTTTTTTTTTTTTTTCCTGGTACCAATCACTTTTGTAAACATTGTATTGATAAAACAGTCTTTTTGGAATATCACTGCAAATAACCTGTAATAACCAAGGAGAAGTGTTGGCATACACATCCTCACATTGCAGTAATACTTTAAATTGACTAGCATGAGACTTTCCTTAATTTTGAAAAGCATAGTTTCATAACTGCATATACCAATATCCGTAATTATTATTAATGGATATACTGCTTTGTTACCATTATTCTAGGCTTCCTTTTATAGTGTATCCCATACTGTCTATTTTCCCATCATATTGGCTCAGTGGAATTGCTAGCTATAATAATTTATGGTTTTCATTTTCAGTTCCCTAATTCAGCAGGAAGTGCTTTTCTTAATATGGGTGTGTTTTACATACTTACATTTAAAATTACTGCTGGTTTAAGCTATTTAGTATTTAAACATCAGGCCTTAATCAGCAAAGCTAACAAACATCAGAGTTAGTAAGACTTCAAATATGTAAGCTCCTTTGCTCTTTGGTATAGCATTTTAATGCAAACAGTTTTGTGGTAATATTTTGAACCTTCTTCAGAAATGGAATTGTGCAACTTGAATCATGATCACAGGTAAGATATCTCACCATTATAGTTTTTGATATGAAAGTGGAATTCAGTATTACTCTCAAAATATCCTCCCCACTAAAGATACTCCCTCATTTCTAAACTTCTGGACTTACTCTATTCTTCAAATACTTTTGTCAGTTATTTAAAAACAAAACAAACAAAAAACACACCATGGGTACTAAGATGAATTTGTGACTCCTGAGTTTCCATCTAGGTACCTTTAAAGCCAGTCCTAACATTATTTGAAACTGTGTTGTTTACAAGCAAGAAGTACCTGATAGCTGGAATTTACTTTATATTACAAGTGGAATAGTTAATCATAAGGTGAACATCAATATTCAAAACTATATCTATACATTATGGTAACTTTGCATAATCAAGCACTCTAGAGTCAAATGCTTACTGTTCTG
This sequence comes from Stictonetta naevosa, assembly GCA_011074415.1. Taxonomy (NCBI): domain Eukaryota; kingdom Metazoa; phylum Chordata; class Aves; order Anseriformes; family Anatidae; genus Stictonetta; species Stictonetta naevosa. Next base: position 421,998 of record CM021708.1, on the reverse strand, counting down.
TATTTTTATGTACATCTATAACTGTCTTTTATTTGGATTTTAACATCTTCAAGATGGGAAGATGGGAGCCTGTTGTTGTATTATATAATCATTAGAACAAAACAGATATGTATTTAAAAAAATAATATAAAGACAACAGTTATCACATTGTCAAATAATGGAATGTAAAAGCTTTCAGAAATTATCAAAATTATCTCCCTTACATATTCAGGCAAATTTCATCTGTACATTCTCAAGCAATTACATGTGTAGGTAAAGCATTGGATTGCTGGATCAAATAAACACACAAAAAAAGGACTGTCTAAGCAGTAAATTCTGTATCCATTGAAGTCTTTTTTACAATATAACATATAAACATAAACATTATTTGATTAGCTTTCTCCACTACATACAATTTGAATGCACAACATAATATTTTAATACTTTAGCACACGCTACCATACCTACAGAAAAGAACCATTCCAGTCACATAGTCAACAACCTGTATAAATAGTTATCATCCAGCTGAACACTTACCATTTTATGAAGTATGTCAAGAGTCTGTTAAACTGAAGGTTATACACCAACTCACCTTAGTAAAATTTAAAAAAATAAAAAAATAAAAAAATCCACCTAGCACCTGCTCCAATTCTTTCTCCATTGCCTGGAAAACAAACCGTTACATGGTAATTTGAATTCATCTGTTCAAGTTTTCTTTCATTCCTACCTTTTTAATCTGAAGGAAAAAAAAAAAACTAACTGAAACATAATGAAGAAAAAAAATGTTTGCTCACTGCATAAAATATGCTACAGAACCTTAACTGCATTAAAATCATGACCAGGATAAAAATATTTGATATTGTCTCCTTAAAACAATGCACTTCTCTTCCACATGTTTTTAATGAAAGCAAAATAAAGTTTCTTTATTTTATTCCTTTTCTCATGCAATTAAATTATATATTTTAAAAAATCCCATTGTGTAAAAAACAGAAGCTGTAGCAATTACAAACTAGTTATTTAGAATTTTCCATGTTTAACTTATTTTTAGGCACAAAGATTACCTCAGAGTAAGTATGCATTTTGATAACCATTGGGGCCAGATTTGAGGAAGGGCTGAAAACGGGTATAGGTTTCAACAAATAAAAATGTTTTAATATACTGAGAAAATATTATGCACTATGTATTATCTGATATCTATGTATATATTCAGAAATAAAATAACATAGGAAACCAGAACAACTTATTTAACCCACAGCTTCTTCCCTTTTGCCCACTGGATGAACAGCTATGCCAGCCTGCACAATGCTACCATTTTCCTGAGGACCTTGCAGCCCATCACTAATGATATGACCAACTGTAAACCCAATTTATGACTAAAAATAAAGACATGTCCGATTATCATTAATAATCTCATTTAATAATCAGAGATTTACTGAATAGAAAAGAATTCATAACAGGGGAAGAATCATCTGTTCAAATTGTCTTAACCAATAAACTGTTTCTCCAACACATTTGTCTTTCACTAAATATATGCTCTGCAGTACAGCCTCTACCTTGAACTTCCCTTCAGAACACATTTTTCCCCCAACCCACAAATGAGTCAAGTACATAAGATACCTGCAAAATAAATGACAAAGGATATACAGTACATCCTTTTACAAGCAAAATATCCAGTAAAATTGTTCAACTTATTTACACATTCTAATTGCATGACAGACTTTTTATGCAACTGTGAAACTACCTTCAGTTTGACAAACAAATTTACAAGAGCACAGGTTGGCAGAAGAATCTACAGTGTTACCACGTATGATGTATTTGCATAAGTTCAACTTTAAAAGAGCCATTACCTTTGGAAAATACCATCTGCGGCTGACAATACCTAACCACAACACACACAGAATACCCACCACACACACATAGAAAAAAAAAAAATGAAGAAATCCTGATCTCTATTTAAGTCACCTCTCTATTTAATGGTCACCTAATAAATAATTTAACATTTGAGATAGTATTTGGTTGATAAAAATAGCATAATAAAAATGTGTAGATAAGTATATACCACATGAATTCTTTTTATAATATTCTATGGATTAAAGCTCAGAACAGAATGCCAAGCAAACCTCAGCCTGTGTGCTGAAACACAGGCTGTAATATCTCTATATGATAATGGCGGGGAAGAGGTATTTTTCTGCCTTTTATTTACAAATTAGTTTCAAAATATAATACATCTCACTGACATATTAATAATGCATCTGTAAAGGTCTTTGAAACAGCCAAGTAAAAGATACTAAGTATCTTGAAAACTAAAACATAACGAGTAAAATTTCATCCAACATTGACTTTTTTTGATCACTTATCTACATCACATTGCCAAGTCTCCACTATATAGTCCACTATATTCCAGAAGTTAAAATAGTTTTATTGCACCAATTAATCTTAAGTCCTGTTGTTAGCACATAATCACTGACCTTATTAACTCATTGATTATCATGTTATCAGAAAGCTTCCAAGCTCCAAAGCTGTGAGCATCACCCCATGCTTGCATATACTTATGATTTATCCATCTTTCAGTTGACAGTTTTTCATACAATAATATTCTTCCATTAGGAGGCAAGCTTCTTTTAATCCTTGACATTCTCTGTAGGGATTCCATAGCTCACAATGACTTTTTTTCCATACTACTTTCACACTGTACAATCCAAACTTATTACAGAGTCTAACAGTAATATGATTTAGTCAGTTCTCTCATGTTCATTTTACAAAACCCTTCTTTGTCTTACCATTGATCAAGATGTTGCATTTCTCATTTATTTCATATATATTCCTTAACTTTTAATGGGCTTCGACAAGGTCAGTCCCAACTATCCTTTCAAAGATGGTAGTTTACTTTACATGCCTTCCCAATCCTGCCTTTGAGGAATTTGATCTATGCCTCCTATAAATCACTAGAGAGCCTGAACTTACTTTCTTTCACTGGTTTAAGTGCATACTACTGATTGAACATACGAAATCCTCAAATTAGGTATAAATATCATGTTACATATTTTTACTTGCTACTACTGTGCTTGTAGGAGCTCTCAGTGAATACAGACTGTATGATATTGTCACTAAATAGCAACAACAAAAAAATCTAGTAACTTACCTAGCAACTCTACGAACTGTTAGATTTTCCTTAATTTAAATACAGCAATAGACAACTATTACCTGAGCTCTGGTGACATCAGATAAAAAGCTTGTATATAAAGATTATTCAAAGCAAATTGCTATAAATAGTTTTGGGTTAAAAACTATGAGATGTAAGCTAACAGTACAAAGAAAAGAGTAATGGTGTGGAGTAAGAACTGAAACCTAGACAGTATAAAAAGTTACCTGGTGGAAAGTTGCCAACAGCATAACGCTGTTGACATATTACAGAAACAATTTATTTCATAGTTTACTTGTTCCATACCTTCTTGGTAAAATACTATCTAGTTATTTACAGCCCTCTATGGACTTGTCTAGTAGAATCTAGCAGGTTTCCTAGGCCCCTATGTCTTACCTCCATTTCCAAAATCACTTCTTTACATATCTTGCCAATTGATAGACTTATCCCTCAAATGTCTAAAATTCTTGGCATCAGCTCCTGCCTAGAAATCTCTTCAGCAACAGGTCCATAGTCCACATCCCAGCATGCCGAAAGCTCTCTTCACATACATTATTCATTTTCTGTTCAGATATCATTGTGTGGCATTATTCAGAAGACTGAATTTCAAGGCTGAACTTCAGTGGTCAGTAGGTCTCAGCAAACCAGTGGTTTGACTCTTTCCTTATTTACATCAGGGTAAGCCAAGTATAATACTAATCAATGACATCATTCTAATGCAAAGTCACTGCAAATGAAATAATATGCAAGCCCGTTAAGCATACCAGAATAGAAAAAGCTACCACAAGGTATCTCAGATAAACTTCACATTACTTAGAGGCAATGAAAAGAAAAAAGATATAATATTCTTACTTAATAGCAAACATGCCAACAATAAAATACCTTTAAAAATTAGGCTTCATATGTGCACTTGTCTCTTTAATTGTCCAAGACCTCCATACCGTATCTCTGTAAGCAAGGTTGTGGAAGAGGATCATTTTATGAAAAACAACACCTTAATTTCTTTGCATTTGTAATAAAAACATTTAAAAATAATGGCAGGTTTATATACATTTATTGTAAGCTCTTCATCTTACTGCACTTTTGGATGATAATATTTTGTTTAAAACAGTTTACAACATGAAATAGTATTTCTAAAGCAAAACTGAGTGCTCTGTAATCCTTTTTGAGCAAGCGTCTGATCTTCATATCTTCCATGTTTTTCTAGAAGGAAACCAGAAGTACACTGGATGATCTCATCATAGGGATGATCTAAAAAAGAATGGTATAATGGTTCTTTAATTCTCTTTTTTTTAAAACAAAGCAATTTAGGTAAAATGATTCTTACTTTGTTTCATTAATATTTACCATGCAGCATTCTAAGACAGCTAGTTATCATATCAAATGGGAAGAAAAATGAGTCAAAGACCTGCATCATTACCTTCTTCAATTTAGTCTTTCAAGCTGGATCATCTGTTCCTTTTTGTGACCCTTCTCTTATGAAGACATTTCCTGCCAGATCATAGTATCTGTAATACAGAAAAAGGAAAAAAAGAACCCTGAATTCATTTCTAGCTTGTATGATTATTCAACCACTTAAAAAAAAAAAAAAAAAGCAGACATAGTAATGATAATGATGATAAAATAAATTTAAAAGAATTTTAAGAATTAGAAAAGTAAAATGATTCCAAAATACATGCACAAGATGTTAATTCTGTGATGAAAATAAATATGAGAGTAACTGACAATTCTTTCACCATGGCAAACTTACCACAGAAAAGCTTGTAGGACTTCTGTGGCTGCAGTCATGAGGAGTACCTTGTGTTCACTGGAGGAAGTGGGCCACCTCGAAGGACCCCTTTAGTTCTTCTGCTACACCCTGATGTTCTCTGCATCTGCAGATGCTGTATGCATGCAGAACAATCCCTATATACAGAGTAAGTACCAACTTATGTGTTTGTTTTATTAATAAATGACTTTCACAAAAGGAGAAGTGACAAGTTAAAGACATTTTTTGCTAAGAAACTAAAGCAGAAAAAAGTTCAAAGTTACTCTTAACATGTTGGTTCACCTTCCTACCTTTAGGAATGAGTCCCAAAACTCAAAATCTGTATCTCTTATTTTTTCAGCATTTCAGTATATTGTTGCTATGAACCTTCTTTTGTAATAGAATAGCTCTCAAAATCAGTCTTGGAAATTCTTTCAGTTACCATCATTTACTGGATAGTTAGCAATTAGTTTGTTTTGATCTATTTAGAATAAACAATATTTTACAAGTTAGAATAAGATTACTTAGGATATTTTTCATTTTTGTTTGCTTTTTTGGTGGTGGTGGTGGTTTGTTTGATTTTTTTTAATAAAAAGTAATTACAATGTATCTGGCTTATTTGTATATTAAATTATTCATAAACACTCTTCAGCCTTACTTTCAGTGTAGAGCTTTTCCTGGTATTTAGCTGCCTATTTTTTCCAGTAGTTGCACACAATGTTCTAAGCTCACTGTTTATGCAAGCATCAGCGTTGGTGGTTCTATTACCACCTTCCAAATATAGATGTTTATAACCCTATTTGGTTGCTAATCCTTATTTACCTTTACTCATCTAAAAGTTTCTCTACAGATATTAGCTGAGGGGAAAACAGGCTTTTTACTTGTAATATTGGATTATGTCTTTAAGGACTGTAAACGTGGATCCAGGTGCTTGACTACAGACCAAAATTTTCAAGTTTGGGCAGTAAAAGACACTGCCCCAATAGAAGGACTGAAGGTAGAGCAACAGAGGTGGAGCAACTCATACATGGCAGCAATAAATGCAAATTGTTTTCCAGATAGCACAGTTAATACAAACAACTCTCAGGCTTCTCCTACTATTCAAAACCCTTCGAAACTTCAAAACCACAGAAATTCACATCTGAACTAAAGGATCTGACTATTCTCATGGATGGAAGGTGGGATGAAGTAATTGAAGAATCCTATGGAAGTTAAGCAGAGAAGTCCTATTGCAATTGAGGAGCACTATGCAGCATTACCTTTCCTACACTGCTTTGAAAGTCTACATCATAATGTTCAGTTCCAGACAGTATCTGTGATAAAGCTTTCATGTGCATGCACAAAAAAAAGATTACCATGCTATAATGGCAACTTAGTCTCAATTTACTTCAGTATGGCAGATCATTTCTATTGAAATAAAGAAAAAGTTAAACAGAGCAGGATGCTGGTACTTACAACCTAAGACTTCCTGAGGTTTAGTTGTAATTTGAAAATATAGGTACTTAAAAACAAAACATTTACATGAAATGTTTCTTGCAATAATGGAAGGTGTTGATCCTTGTAGGTGCTACAGACCTTTATCATTTCCCTTCTACATGCATTCAGAAATGCCTCTGTACTGCCAGCACTGAGATATGAAGTGTCCTGCTCAAAATTAACACTTCTCTGAACTAAAGAGTTCATCTTCCTCTTGGTCTTCAGTTTACTAAAGATGTTCAGACCATGTTCTACCCATTCCTTTCATACTTTAGCAACTAAAAGACACACACAATAAAAAACACACGATTACATCATCTAAGATCAAAAATCATGTTTCCCTTTTCCTGAAAGCACCTTACAATGATGGATAGCACACTCCATCTCTTCTATTGAAAGTTGGTCTTTGAGCTCTTGTATCATCATCACTGCCATTAACTCTCGTCACCTGTCCCTTGGAAAAAAAACATGCAAACACTGTTCATTTTTCAGAAGCTTGCATGTACCTGATTTCCAGAGAATCACCAAAGTTACAAAGTGGACAATAACTCAGTTTTGGATGAAGGGCAGTCACTTTAAACCTAAAAAGTGTCTTCCTACATAAACTCTTCCTAATCTCCTCAGGGACTAAGTTTATTACATCATTATGAAAACACTACTGCACACAAAACCAGATTATTGCTAATCCAATCTTGAAATATTTCTTTGGTAAATATGACATTCCCACAAATGCAGAACTTCCATCAAGTTGTTGAAAATCTAGCAAATTTTCACTCCAGTAACTGAAAAACCCTGAGCTGCTGAGCAGCACACAGTTGCCATTTAAGTAAAGCCTTGGGGAGTAAATATCAATTTTCTTACTTTTGAGAGTTCTGCATTGTACAGGTTTGCACCTCTGTTCCAACCTCTGTTCTCATTGACAGAACTGAAAACGAAGATAACGTTGAAGGCAACAACATCATAAAAAGATGAATAGGAATGAAGCACTTTTTATTCCTGCCATCTACTGACAAATTAACTTCTCACAAACTGCAAAAATAACTTAAGATGTAGGGAAAAGGCACCTGTAACTTTATTTAACCATATGTAACTGTTCACCTGCTTGATATTAGCCAGCTGAACTCACAAAGTTAAATGAGAAGCAGTTTTATAGGAGAAACAGACAAGAAATAAAGTGACCCTGTTGTGCTCAAGATGGGCAGAAGAGAATTGAGAGATCATCCCACATACATATACCTTGCACAGCTGCAGTACATGCAGACACAATACCACAAAATGGAGGATTGTGAGTTAAAACTGCAAGCATTTTTTCAAGTGGAAGAAAGATCCTCAAAAGTACCAGGAAGAACAATTTTTATTAACTGCATTGCCTTCTAAAGACATGTTCAATTATAAATTATATAATGTCATAATTACATAAAATTTGAATTACATAAAATACAGCTACATAAATTATATGGACATATGAAATAAAGACATGAGACTAGTTGTAAAAGTAGTGTATAAAAAGGGACTGGTAATGGTGTTCACATCTACTGAGTAAATAGATTATGCATGTATTTTCTGCAGGCTTAAATCTGTCATTTTTCCTTGTTGTTTTTTTTTAATGCAAGGACATATCCTTCTGTACAACATATCTGATAAGGTGAAGAGGTTTGCAGAGTCTAAGAGTATTTATAAAGAAAGACAAATTTACGAAATAACATGCTTTGCACATATTTAGTCAATTGCCCTTCCAGGTAGTAAGTTTGCCTCTCTACATATTTCTAAGCATAAATGATATACTTTCATTTGAAAAGTCCAAGCCCTGTACACATTTGGTGCTGGCTTTATTTCCTAAAATTAATTTCTCAAATTTTATTCAGTGTCCTGCAAGATTAACCCTAAAGAAATTAACAATCATATCCTATTCAGTTCCAAATGTACTGAAATACCAGCAGAGCCTATTCAAAGAAACCAAACAAAATCCGGAACAAGTACATCTCTCTTCTACCACTACACTGGTAATATTACATGAAAACAAAGACTCTTGAACATTTTAAGTTATGAAATTACATTTTTTCAAGATGAAGTGAAACTGTAATAAGAACAGCATCACTCAAAGGGCTTTCCTTCATCGGAAAGCACTGCTGCTTTTAATGAAAGTAATTTCCAACAGAAAACACTTAACAGAAAGCAGTCTGAGTAGTGCTCAGATTACAAGTGAATGTATTTTATACTTTAGCTTTTGCATTACTGTAACACTACATTATCTCATCTAATTAGATTTTTCCAAAACCTCTGGAAAATGAACTTGCCACATGCTCTGGATGTTTGTTTATTGACTGAACATGGTGTGCATGAACTAAATAATCTATTGTACTAATAGGAATTAGGAAAGAGCAATACTACAGCCTAATGGTCTACAGATCCATCACGTTATCTTTAGCACTATACATCTTAAATACATTACGGATCATAACTTTATAATCTTGATCTTTATATTTTTATTTCATTTTTGAGAGATAAAACAGCTAGTACGTTAATGAACAGACCCTTAAAATTTGTTACATTTGTGATTTAGAGTGTAAATTGTTATTCAATTTTGAATTTTATTGTGGAAAGTTACATATGTATTCTCCACTCATGTGGCTATTTTAGAATAATCCTTCCCAGATTACTAATGAAAGATGTTTTGATTCCACAGACCTGACTTCACAGCTTTCTCATTTGTGAGCTCTTCAGCTTGCAGATCAACAGGCAAAGTGAGCAATGCCCCAGTGACTGGATGACTGACCTTTTTTTAATTATTTTCAATAGATTATCTGAGGATTCCAATAACCTTATCTGCAATTCTAAACACGTAGTATTTACAGAATTCTTCAACTCAAAAAGAAGATAAGCCAGAAAAATCAGAAGCACATAGGCAGACATTTGCAAGAGCTCTGCCTGAAACAACTGTCCCAGCAACGAGGAAAAAAGCTGTGACAGAGCCAGCTCTTGGGTCACATGTAGCCCCTTTAGTCTACCATACCACTATTTCTTTCTTGTCCTGCTTCATTCAGTACACTTTCTTCCAGTTTCTACAGCAAATGACATTCTGCCAAAAAGATTTGGTTGATTACTTGACCCAAGTATGGAACAGCTGAACTGTTTGGTTGGTTGGTTGGTTTTATTAAAGAGGTGCATCTTGTGGAAACATAACATCTATTCTGTAAAAATTAAGACATTAGGGGTTCTACTGGAAACCAAAGTTTTTACTTCTAAATTTCTGAGTGGTTAGCTCTACTCTTTGTATGCTACTTCAGTAGCATACTGTTTTAAAAGCTACCTACTTTGAGTGGAAAGGGAGTAGAGAGAGGAAAAGAAATAACAAACATTTAATAAAAGATCTTTGTCTATTGTCTAGAAGGAAACAAGATTTATTTGAACCTAACAAACATTTTCTGAAAATTTCTCTGATTAAGTTACAAATATGACCAAAAGATCATTATTATATATAAAAATTTAAAAAATATCTTAGCACAAGTTTCACGTACAGCAAATACCTTGTCAAATTAAAAAATGTTTGATAAAAAGCACAAAAGCAACTTATCTCTTCCTGTCTCTCTCTTTTACTTTTTCCACCTCTCCTTGAGAAGAAAAAAAAAGGTTCCACTGGCTGCCAAAGAGGATCTTGTTTGTCCCCATCTTTAGCTCTTATTTGCTGCACCTATGTTCAGGAATTTAGCACAGAGAATCAGAGTGGATGCAAACCAGCACAAATCCCTCAAAACATCCTCAGTATCAACTGCCTAGCTCTCCACATCTATGCCTGTTACAACTCACTATTTGCTAAGTAGTATGCTACAGTAGAAGACATTTCTGTTGCCTTCAGATGTTTTGCCTTTTCTGCTTCTATTTTTCTTTTTTCTCATAATTAAGCAGTAGTACATGAAACAGATGGTCCACCAAGAAATAAATAAGTCTGTAGTGTTACCAAAAAAAAAAAAAAAAGTAGTTTTAAGTTTTAAATCATTATTTACTTCAGTGTTATTTTATAAAAACACTTAGAACATCCTGGACAGACTTTCCAGCATTAAGTAGTCACAGAACTACTTGCTCAAAAAATTTAAAAAGTCTGTTGGAATTAGTTTCTCAGTGCAGTAAATCAGAGAAGATTAACAGAGTAAAATACAGGCATGCTAATTTTCTGCTTGCTTGTGTTAGCATAGTGACATCTAAAACAGCCTTGGAAGGATGTTTTCAAGACAAGACATATTGCTTCCAGTTATCACCTATAGTGATGGCAATTATAAAAAATTAATGACACCTCATTGTTTTCATACCACCCTCCAAGGTCAATCAATAACTCAGTTTCTTTGCAAAGGACTCCTGGCCAGTCCCCAGAATTCTGTTCTTTACAGGTTTTGGTTTTGGTTTTTGTTTTATTTAAATCTTGCTGTTTTCCAGGCTAGGTGAGAGACTGCCTCTGAGTGTTTAAAAAAAAAAAAAAAAATCTAAAGTCTTGTGTCATTCAGGAACTTGCTAGCAAAGAGAAATACAAAATATCTTTAACTTAATATTTCACACTATTAAAATTCATTTGCAGTTTTATCACAATGAAACAATCCCATTACAGATTATGTTGCTCAGCTGCCAGAGTACATAAACCATTATTTTAATATCATTGATTTACTACAGGTTAAAACTCTGTGGGTTTTTTTGTTGTTGTAGTTTTATTTAAAACTTTTACAGGTAGTTCCACTTGCTAGCAAGGTTTTAGTAGATTTCTCACTCAAGAAAGCATTGGGAAAAAAAAAAATCTTAAGTATATCTCCATGGCTGCAAGGCATTCTGTAAAAGAATATGCAGTTTCAACAAGCTATATACATGTATTGTTTTTACTCCACAACTGTCAATTTCTAAATTTATTTTTATTTTGTGCTTCAAATCTTGAAGGGTGGGAGGAATGATGCAGACACCTAAAGCTCTGAAGGCAAGCAAAAAGCAAAATTAGTACAAAATATGGACAGTCTATGTTTATTTCTAAATATAAAATATGCTCTCTATAGAGGAAAAACTTCAACACAAATCAAAAAAAAATCTTCTTTCTGCCATTCATAAAAATTTTACTGTTAACAAAGAAAAATTACTTTTGCACTTGCAGACAAACATGAAGAACACAAGACAGAAGCTTTGGTATTATCATTTTCTCAGAACATTTAAAGATGGAGATAATTACAGTTTAACAGAAAAACACTGCAGAAGAAAATGCAATGTTTCTCTAAAATATCTGAGAAAGAACATTCAGGTTTTTATATATTTCACATAGTTAAAATCTATCATAGAAAGAGAACACCACTAATGAAAATTATCACCCAACACATTTTACAGATCCATTCATACCACAAATACCATGTTATTAAAAAGTGCTATATTATATTGTTTAAGTTTCTAAGAACATTTGTTAATAGCAACTCAGTTGTAAAGCTTCTGTGAGGGACTGCATTCTTAACACTTAGTATAAATTCTGGATAATAAGGTACTCCTTATTTCTGAAAAAAAAATCCTCAGACATAAAAAGAACATCAATATTTTAGGCCTTATTGCATTAAGTTCCATAGTAGATGTCCCATGTAAAATAAACTGATTATTTTTTCATTTTTTAACTGGATAACTGGCACATATTTTCTTTCAGTACACTGCTGCACTAAAATTCTACAAATGTTTTTTTTCCTTGTATTCTAAATATACTTAAACTGCAAAGAATCTCAGAGCAATTACACCAATTGCTAATCAAATTACTAGCTGTCATAAAATTAAAGTAGTTACACATACTAATAATAATTGCAAATCACGTGAAATCCACTCACGTACTGTTACTGATCCACGGAGGAGAAATTGGAGGGAAAGCTAATGTTGCCTTATATCATGTTATTTTAAGACCCCCCACAACTAAACATCTGATAAAAGACCAAATCTAACATAGGTATGTATATACACGTTCTTAGTGGCAGTTCAGAAACTAAATGCAAATGAACATAAAAAGAAAATATCCAGACCAGTCTGTCTATGCTCCATATACCAGGCAAGTTAAAAATTTATAGTTAATGCATATGATAGACTTCAGCAAGTGTATAACCAGACATCCTATTGCACTTCAGAACAACATTAGAGTTTCCATTAAGATACTTCCACTAAGGATGAAGTCTACAAAATAAACCAAAAACATTAAGGGCTGCACAAAAAGCAGTCTTCTTACTTATTAGAAGAGGTTTAACAGAACATTACAAGAGACTTGTGAAGTAACTTCTCTATTTAAAATTATTAGTGAAATTTTTCTCATTTATATTACATTATTTGTCCGAATCTTTACCCTACTAGTTAGTGCTCAGTTTTAGCTTAAGGATAACAGAAACCTTTACAACTGTTAATTGTCCAGAAAAACAAACATTACGCAAAGTTCCATGCACAGCAAATACACAGAGATAATATGTAAGAAATTTTGCATTTCATCGGATGGTGATTAATTAAAAATACAATAGAGACAAACATGAATGTACAGAAATACTAAGTGACTGCAGGAAAAGAAGATTTATATTTTCATTAGATGAACACTGGTATAGAAACAAATCAATTTTCTTTGCTGGGGAGTAGGAACTGACAACCTCCAAAATAACTGAGAGCAATTCTGAAACTTAAGACAGAACTTTCCAGGTCTAGAGGAAAGTAAGAAAAGAACAAGGAATTATTAGTGCCCTGTCACCAGGAAACTCACTTAGAAAAGACAGACATAAGTCTGCTCTGTACATTACACTGATTTTGTTGGTACTGTTCTTATTTGTGTAAATATTTGGCTATAATTCCCCTTGCAGACTGGAGGTTGGGAAATAGCCTAAGCATGAGCTGTGTAGCTGGACAGGTGTCACAGCCAGCCAGGCACACAAGGTTAGCAACATGCTTTATGTATCTGCAACAGAGCTGTAGCAGCTGCAAGTTATTCTGCACGTGCATCCTAGCTACATATGTTCACAGCGTAAAAGATGCAAAAACAGGGAATGACCTATTGCTGCATTTTCTTTGCTCAGAGTACAGATGACAATGGAAGCGATAAAAGGGAGAGGACAAGAACTAGAATTCACATAGGCTCAAAGCATCCAAAAGAAAGGCAGAGAGAGCTGGTAAGCTTTCCTTTTACTGTTTGCTTGTCCCTGTGACTGTTTCCCTGCAAGTCCCAAGCAGCATGTGGGCAGCACTTTTGTAAATAAAAGTTCTTAATGTGCTCAAAGCCAGATAACTGATAGAAAAGCCTTATACATTTAGAGGGAGTCAAATACCTTGTGCTCCACAGAATTAACAGTTTAGGGAAGGAGGGCTTCAACCTTCAAATAACAAGGCTCTTCCGATATCTAAGTGCCTAAGATATCTTCTGATATAATTTCTTCATGATATGGATGTGTCAGGAGGAGTACAGGTTAGGATACAACCTGATTAAATGAGGAACTCTGAAACAACCTTGGGCAAGACTTTATGGCTTCATTAAGATTACCTCACGATGAAAGACAACAGAGTACCAGAGTGGGACAAAAGGAGTCTGATGTAAAAGGTCTCCATTGCTTCACACTGCTGCTGACCGATACTGTTACTGCTGAAGGAATTCCACTTTCAAAGTGAAAGGGGAAAGGGATGGGAGACAAAGGACCCCAACATGTTAGAGCTGTAGTATTATTAAATTCAGATCCACAGAATGGGTGTGTGTGGTGGTAGGGATTGTTCTTGTGGGGAGGGAAAAAAAAATAGAAAGTCTTTCATAAATGTAACTGGGACTTGCTGCTGCCTCTTGGTGCAGCTGTCTGCTGAAGGACCAGAAACACTAATGACTGCCAAGTTTACAATACATTTTTTACCTGGAGGGAATACGGTCAAGTACATTTATCTGTCACAATAGCAAATGTAATTGTTCAAATCACACACAAAACCTTTTCCACTCTGACATAAGCATTCTTTGTAGATTCCTTCATGCTCATGCAATTGACTGAAGGTGACTTTTCTGTAATATATATCTATCCAAGAAGCATACTACTAAACACCATGAGAGGACTAAAGTATCAAATGGATCTCTCCTGCAGAGACAAGAAATCTGATTTAAAAGATTACTGAATATGGCCTCCATAGCCAGCTAGAACAGCTGTGAGAATCCAAACGACATATCAATGCAGGAGATGCTAGCCAAACTGCTGCTTTGGCCACAAGACTTGCACAAGAGGAATACATGTATTAGTTAACCTGACCACTGACTCAAGAAACCATCCTTTAGAGATCTCTGACCAGTCAGAGACTGGAGAACTCTTCGATATTCCTGTTTGCAGTGAATCTACAGAAGGACAACCCCCACAACTGTCAAACCAAATATATCAAGCTAGTCTCTCCGTTTAGCATCCCTGGAGAATTTCTACTAAGGCTGTCAGCATGTCTTAAATAACCGGTAAGCATTTCCCTAATATAATCACATGATAATGTACATACCAGTCCCAAACCCTGCTTGCTACCATTCATAATTACTCAGCCTGCACTTTCCCTTATTTATGTAGTTTAAGGCTGTCATCCTGCCCAGTGATTCTAGTGGGAGGAGACTGTAGGAAACACTCAAATACATTTTGCATTAGTTAAAGCTCCACAATGTTAAATTGAAGCAAAGTTTCCTGTGAAGCTCAACACTATAAATTCAGACATTTGGAATACCCAGTTTAATAATAAAATATTTATAATTTGTTTCCAGAGGAGTAAGAGGAGAAAAAAGCTTTATGAAGTATCTAATTCTGTATTTTTTCCATCAGAAAAAAAAATACCCAGGTGTTCTGGAGATCGAATCCATTATTTTTAGACTTTGCTGGAATGCAAACCATTCTGAAGAAACAGCTAATAAGTTAAAGACCAAGTTCACATGTGACACCAGGCTTCCATCTACATGTGACAGAGGCAAGAAATCCCTCATGCTGAAAGGCCCCATGGAAACAAATGAGCAAAGTAGCCCCAGTCTGGAATCCCTCCAGAAGCTCCATCTTACCATCCTGAAGTCCTCTATTGTTTTCATAAACTCTATCATCTGAGTTGGTGTTAAAATTTTGAGATAAGAAACACACACAAGAAGGAGTATGTTTATCTGTTCCCAATCTCTTGGTAAGATTTCCTTTTTTCTTTTTTTTCTGGCCAATCATACTGTGCCTCAGTGATGCAGATGAGACATAAGCACTGCCAAGACCACTGTAAATGTTCACAATACTATTGAGAAGCTGAAGGGTAACATTATATTGATAATGGTTTCTGAGATTTGCTATCAGCGGAAAACCCTTTGTCTGCCAGATGTACTCCTATGTGAAAATATGTCCTTTTCAAGTTGAGAGCTGAAAATGACTCTGTCCAAGCAAGCAAGGAATAACTGAGAACAAACTGATTGTTCTGACTCAAACATGTGCAGGTGTTCAGTCAATCAATACACTGAAACAGACCTTTTTTTTTCTTTTTTTTTTTTTTTGTAGGGGAAAACAATGCGACTGCAATAAAAATCCTTTTTCCTGTGCTATGATGGTACACATTTAAACAGAATACAGATTCCACTTCCTTTCCGAGAAAGCTCTCCCGAGAGGGCTCTACAGTCTACAACACGAAGAACTGATTTGTGGTGTGTCTGGGCAATTGCACAACAACATCAGGAAACATCTCCAAACACAAGTTTCATCACCATTTTGTTACTCTTCGGGCTACAAAAAACTTTCACAGACATCTATGCAAGGGCAAAAAGTGAAGAATGAGAACTACCATCTTAGGAACTTGTCAGTGTGGTAATTCCCAAGGATACTGTAATTCTTCACCAAAATGGATGTCTAATAAATGACAGCAAAAGCAACAACTGAGGAGGCAGCATATTGGGTGTTCTCTTCTATCCAGCACTTCCACAATCACTTGTAAAAATGCAAGCAGGGAAAAGTTGAAATACGAGTATTTAGGAAAAAAATTGATCAGGAATAACATGTAGCCTAGGAGCTTTATGATGCAAAACAGTGATGTATTTTCTCACTGAAAATCCTGTTGTTTTGAATGGCAGGCTCTGCACCATCATTTTAAAACAAAGAATGCTGAAGCAACAAGAGAACCCTGTGTCACAAAGGTGCCTTAAGCTGTGATAAACACTGGCTTAATTGGTGCCTTAAACTGTGATAAACACTGGCTTAATTCAGCACTGTTCGAACTTGATCTTGCTAAAATATTGCTAACATTTGGAACAATCATAGTTTGCCTGTACACTTGACCAGCTCATACAGATTAAAACTTATTTTACAATAAAAGGTGATTAAAATATAATTTCCAGACCTTTAATAGTCAACTTTTCTTTCCAAATGAAACCCCCAGTCATCTTTGCAATACTGCTCGAAACTACTGCTTTGTTACCTTGTTCACCACCAATTTGTCTGAGGCAGGATGCAAACAGCTGTTCTTACTGCTCCAGAACATTACACGCTTTCCTGATTTTCTTTGAAAAGACCATATCTCTTATGTCTATAGCACCAGGGCTCATATCAGCAAACAATATATCTGCAGGAGAACTAAATATGATTTTACAAAATATATGAAGCTTTACCAGAGTACATTATTTCTCTACATAGTTTTGAAAAGTGCCCTTCTTGCTCACCCTCTCCCACTGTACATAATGAAGGCCTTTAAATGGCCTCAAAGTACTATCTGGAAAGTGCCAGTGAAAATAAAAAAATAAAAAATAAAATTGCATGTGATGCTATTACATCTTACACACAAGCTATGAAATATCTTGGTCTAAGGAAGCTTTCTTCATGTTTCTATAACAGAAAAACTGGGAAGATTTTACCTATAGTAATAGTACTATAGAAGTGATACTATGTATACTGCTACATAAGAAATGTGGGTATATAGGCACACAGTTTGTCAGCATAATTATCCAATAACCACATTTTTTTGTTTGTTTTAATTCGTAGTTGTTCTTACTTACTTTCCTGGTTGCAAATCTTGCCGCAGCTTATTTAGTTCGGTGACATTTAGATAGCTTTCTCATCTAATGCCAGGTACTTTCATTTATATAATGAAGTAATTACAGGAAGCATTCCACATATTCATGAAGGCTACATCTATAGATGGGGTTTCTTGCCAGAAGACCCGAACTATATCATAAACCATGCCCTATGTATGTGTTGCTGTGGCCTCTTCCAAAGGGCTGTAAGACATTACACAGGCAGAAAAGCTTCTGAGAAAGCTAGTTATTACAAGCCTATCTTGAAATGCAGCAGGGCACAACAGCATGACTTGATTCCACTGTCCACCTTCCAGGTTCCAATCACATGGGATCAGTGACAAGGCATTTTGGCGGTCAGGGTGCATGAGAGCACGTACCATGGTGAAACTCCAATTCATTCAAAAGAGGAAGACAACATTAGTTTGCTCTCCTACATTTGTAAATTAAAGTAACTTTGCACACCTTGGTTAAAACATCGGGACCAAATTCCACTATTCAGGCATAATTGCTGACTTGTTGTGTACAGAGCTTCATTCACTTTTTACTCTACTTGCATAGAATCTTAGATGCAGCTATTCTTAACTGCATTCAGTTTACAGACTGAATACAGTTCCTGTGAGCATCTTTCCATTAAATTGAAATGAAGGTATGGCTCTTCTTAATTCATTCTATCACTGTAAAATGAGCTACGGATAGGGAACGATCATCTGCAGAAGGGATGCAAGCCACAACAAAATCCAATCTGCATTCAAGAGTGCCATCTAGTGACTAAAATAAGTCTATGTACTTGCCGTGAATGATGTAAACAGATCAAGTTAGGTACTTGCTTTAGAAGAGATTCAACATTTGAAACTGTAGAATGATGAAGTTTCTCATCCATAACAGGCACTTCTGGCTGCAGATTACTGCATCTCATTTGAAGGCAGATTACTATACCTCCAGCTCTACTGTGCGCTGGGGCGGCCTCACCTCGAGTACTGTGTGCAGTTCTGGGCACCACAGTACAAAAAGGACATTAAACTGTTGGAGAATGTCCAGAGGAGGACGATGAAGATGGTGAGGGGCCTAGAGAGGAAGACATATGAGGAGCGGATGAGGTCACTTGGCCTGTTCAGCCTGGAGAAGAGGAGGCTGAGGGGAGACCTCATCACAGTCTACAACTTCCTCGTGAAGGGGAGTGGAGAGGCAGGTGCTGACCTATTCTGAGTAATCACCAGTGATAGGACCCATGGGAATGGGGTTAAGCTGAGGCAGGGGATGTTTAAGCTGGACATCAGGAAGAGGTTCTTCACTGAGATGGTGGTTGCAGACTGGAACAGGCTCCCCAGTGAAGTAGTCACCGCACCAAGCCTGTCTGAATTTAAGAAGCGATTGGACTGTGCACTTAATCACATGGTCTAAAATTTTGGGTAGACCTGTGCGGTGTCAGGAGTTGGACTTGATGATCCTTATGGGTCACTTCCAACTTGGGATATTCTATGATTCTATGATGATTTGAAGCAACTCATAGAACAGGTTGTAAATGAGAAGTGTAATTTGGATGTCAGTGACTTCCAATGCTGAATGTACTTCCACATACTACAAAGCCAGTGTCATCACCTCACAGTGCATATGAATGAAAATACTGGTCTACACACGTCCAACTGTTCCTGAGGAAGCAAAGCAAGGTGTATGCAACTGGACAAGTGATGTCTGGGAAGGGTGCTGGGTATTAAGGAAACACATTGCATTTATCTTTGCATAACATAGTACAGAGCTAACTTTTCCCAGTTATTGTCACTAATCTCCATGCATGGAGAATGGTTTGTGATAAGGAGAGGAGAGTTGAGATGGTTGACTAATACAGCTCCCTATGCTGTGCAATTGTTATGATGCAAACAGACACTACTCATTATCATTGCGCTTGGGTTTCAATGGGATCAGGGCTAATGTTTTCCCATTGTAACTCTGAACACCAACATTAAGACTATTCCGGGTATTTCATGTCTTCTTTTTTTTTTTTAAAGAAACTATACAATTCCGATGGATAGTTGACACAAGCAACTTGAAAAAGATATGATAGTGTTGGTAATAGATGATGAAATATACATTTATCCAATGAATATTGCTTAATAAGTATTACATTTGCGATGTCCTGTGCTTGTGCTGCGCTTGCAAAACACAAAATGTACGTGCAAAGATAGCATGAGAGAATGCACAGATTTATGATGACGAGTAAGGAAGGAGGAGTAAAAGAAGGCCACACTTGCAAGGTGCCTAGATAACAGGGGCCCCTCGGACCCTGGGAACTGAGTCAAACCAACCTTACAGTTTGGACTGAGACCAAGGGCTCAGAGAGCATGCGCAAGAAGATAAGGTGAAAAGTTCAACTCTGATGAAGACATCTTACTTCATCCCAACGACCAGCCAGACGACCACCAGAGAGTACTACGCAAGTGCAGAAGGACTGATAAGATAATTAGTGTACGAAGCGGGGCAGGGCGGAGCTAGGAAATGAATATGCGAAACTTAATGCATATGTAATACTTTAGGGGATAAAAGAGAACATGAGTGAACAAATCGGGGAAGTTAGATTTGGGCAGGCATGCCCCTAACTTCCGGCGCCTAATAAAAGCACCTTCATATAATCACTTTGTGGATTATGTGTCTTTGCGAATGCTAACATTTTGGTGACCCAGATGAGACCTCATGGGCACTGCTGAGGTGGCTCACGAACTGATCACACTCCAGCCGGCACCGAGGAGTTTCTCGGGGAGCCATCGGCCACAACTGACCCCCGCTGCTCACAATGTACCTCTGGAAGGGTAAAAGAAAAGGTGCTTTCTGGTAGTTGGTACCAATCTGGTCTGGGAGCCTGCTGGTCAGACGCGGTGAAAGCCATGCACGGTTGGGCTAGGGAATTCCCGTGGTAAGCCGTCCGTCAGACAGTCGCGAAAGCGCTGCAGGTTCCGCATCAGTGGTCTGGTTTTGCTGCAGGCTCAGCATCTGGTTCGGTTCAGTGAGAGCTATAGCTGATAATTGAAAAACTTAAGGGTATTTTGGGTAATAATGCATCCATTCCTCAATCCTCTCCATTAGGTTGCTTGCTAGCACATTGGAAGGAGAGAGGTTTCAGGCAAGAGTTACGAAAGGGTAAATTGATTGACTGTTGTAATGTTTGGTGGCCGCAGTATGAATTAGAAGATCAAGAGAATGGAATCTTGCAATATAATACTATTTTACAATTAATGTTATTTTGTAAGTGAGAAGGCAAGTGGGATGAGATTCCGTATGTAGAGTTATTTTTCTATTTGTGAGATAAACCTGAGTGGCAACGCGCTTGCAGGATAATGATGTCTAAGATAACTGTTAATGAGCAATGCAAAGCATGTACAGGAGAAAAGCACTGTACAGGAGAAAAGCATCAAGTGTTAGAGAATGGTGTGTTTTATAGGCAGGACAATTGAAATTTAGATTTGGAAGTAGTACCATCAACCCCATTAGAACAAGGGCAGGCTGTCAGGGAAGAAAGCGAGGATAGTGAGGGGGAGAAGGAAGGAGGAGGAGCGGTAGCTTCAGCTACCCCGGTATTGTATAGAACTCGATGACGAGACCAGAAAGGTGCTGCCGAACGTATGGTAAGAGAGAAAGACAGAATAACAAGGCAAAAGAAAAACATAATTGCTCCTCTCACACAAGGAATAGGGACAGAAGGGCCAGTACATGTTAAAGTACCGTTTACTCCAGGAGACCTAGTAATTTGGAAACAAGCAGCAGGAACGTATCGGGAAAACCCTGATAAAGTTGCTAGGGTAGTGAAAATGGTAATTAAAACCCAGAACCCAGACTGGGATGACCCTCTAGTAATATTAGATACATTAATGGATTCAACAGAAAAGGATATGGTGTTAAGGGCAGCTAGAGAAAGAGTAAGAGAGGATATACGGAATGGGTTAGTCACGGGAAACACTTCCTGGTGGAAGATTCGCAATGGGACTATAACACAGGGGAAGGTATGAGGAGATTGAAAAGGTATCAGGATTGGGTACAAATAGGGGTGCAGAGTGCCATGCCCAAAACTATAAATTGGTCCAAACTATATAATAGTAGGCAGGAGAAAAACGAATCTCCCTCTGCATTTCTGGAAAGGCTTAAGGAAACTGCAAAGAAATATACTGACCTAGATGTAGAAACAGAACAAGCTAAAGCACAGTTAGCTCTTATCTTTTTAGGACAATCACAGGAGGACATTCAGAAGAAATTACAGAAACTGGAAGAAGCGGACCTGAGAAATATGGATAGGTTGTTAGAAATAGCCTGGAAAGTATACAACAACAGAGAAAAGGAATCCACTAGGAGGCAGAAACAGAATTTGTTAGCAGTAATTCAAGGCAAGTGAAACCAGGGATTCAGGGGGAGAGGAAGAGGATTTGCTAGAGGACGGGGAGTTAGTATAGGAAGGGGTCATGGAGAGTTTAGTGGAAATCCAGGGGGAAGATTAGGATTGAACCAGTGTGCTTATTGTAAAAAGGAAGGGCATTGGAAAAATGAGTGTCCGTTTAGGAGAGATCAGTTCTTGGGAAATTCATTTCAGAATCAGGAAGCCGTTAAGGCAATGGTGCTAGGAGATTTTAGTAGCTTACTAGATACAGAACATAAAGCAGCCAAAGAACCTCTCGTAAAGATTCAATTAGGGGATAAAGAAGTGAGGTTCTTGATAGATACAGGAGCGACATATTCAGTGTTAAATAGTTTAAAAGGACAATTGGGAAATAGTAGGAGCCACAGGGAAGGAGGAGGCACGGCCATTCCTACAACCCCTTGATTTGCATTTCAGAAGTAAGGAATTAACCCATGAATTTCTGTATGTACCGGAATGCCCAATTCCACTCTTGGGATGAGATTTATTAGCTAAATTAGATGCAACAATAACCTTTGAGGATGGGGAATTAATAATGAAGGTACCTGAGTCCAAAACAGGACAAATCCTGATGATCAAAGATAAACCCCTTGTTAAAATTCCAAGAGAAGTAGGAAATGCAGTTACACCAATAGTATGGGAAACAGATGTACCAGGGAAGTCAAAACTGGCACAACCGGTAAAGGTGGAATTAAAGGAAGGAGCCAGACCTGTTCGAATCAAACAATATCCACTTAAGATAGAAGCTAGGCTAGGGATAGTGAAAATTATTGACAAATTTCTTAAATATCAGATTTTGGAAGAATGCAAATCAGAATATTTTTCCAGTAAGGAAGCTGAATGGTGAATATAGATTGGTACAAGATCTTAGAGCAATAAATGAAATAACAAAGGACATTCACCTGGTAGTAACTAACCCTTACACATTGTTAACGTCTGTGAGAAATATATAAATGGTTTACCATGATAGATTTAAAAGATGCCTTCTTTTGCATACCTCTTGATAAAGATAGTAGAAAATTATTTGCCTTTGAATGGCAAAACCCGCAGAATGGACAAAAGACACAATTAATTTGGACAAGACTTCCACAAGGCTTTAAGAATAGCCCAACCCTCTTTGGGAGACAGCTGGCCAAGGAACTGGAAATCTGGACATCGCAAGGACAAATACAGGTACCCAGAAGTCAGTATTTGTTGTTACAATATGTAGATGATATTTTGATTGCCATAGAGAATGAGTCGCTCTGCACCCAAATAACCATTGAGATTTAAAATCAGTTAGGAATGGGTGGCTATAAAGTTTCAAAAGAAAAGGCACAAATAGTTTGCTCAACTGTAACATATTTGGGGTGTGAGATTTCTCAGGGACAAAGAAGTCTGGGCATCAACAGGATAAGAGCCATCTGTGCTATCCCGGAACCCCAAAATCTCCATGAGCTAAAGGCCTTCTTAGGAACGGCTGGGTGGTGCAGATTACAGATAATGGATTACAGACTCATAGCTAAGCCCCTTTATGAAGCTCAGAAGGCGCAGAATTTTGTTTGGGGAAAAATACAGAAAGAAGCTTTCAAGAAACTTAAAGACGCTCTAATGAAGTCACCAGCTCTGGGTTTACCAGATTTATCAAAAGACTTCCAGTTATTTGTACATGAAAGACAACAACTAGCATTGGGGGTACTAACCCAACGACTGGGAAACTGGAAAAAAAAACTGTGGGATACTTTTCCAAACAGTTGGATGCTGTAAGTGCAGGATGGCCCTCATGTTTACGAGCAGTAGCAGCAACAGTTCTTTTAATTCAGAAAGCAAGGAAACTTACCTTGGGAAAACATATTGAATTTTTGTACCACATACGGTAACAACTGTTTTAGAGCAAAAGGGGGGCCACTGGTTATCACCCAGTTGGATGATGAAATATCAGGTAATACTAACTGAACAAGATGATATAACCTTGAAAACAACTAACTTGTTAAATCCAGCAGTATTTCTAGGAACTGTTCCAGAAGAAGGACCATTGGAACACAATTGTGTGAAATAATCCAACATGCTTATGCTAGCCGTGAGGATTTGAAGGATGTACCCCTTGAAAGGTATGACTGGGAACTTTTTACTGATGTTCATAGTTTTGTGCAAAATTGAACACGATATGCAGGGTATGCAGTGACAACCCTGAAAACAGTGATCGAAGTAAAACCTATACCGCCTGGAACGTCAGCACAGTGAGCGGAACTGACAGCTCTAACTTGAGCACTGGAACTGAGTACAGAAAAGATGGTAAATATTTGGACAGATTCAAAGTATGCCTTTGGAGTGGTCCACGTTCATGGAGCATTACGGAAAGAAAGAGGATTGTTTTCCTCACAAGGGTCCAATATATCCAAAACTGGATAAAGGAATATTGGTAGCCCAACAAAAAGGATCTAGAAGAAAAAGGGAGGACCAAGTACCATGGACACAAGTGGTACAGATCCCACACAGGCAGCCAGCAGAGAATTTATTGGTGGGATTAATTAAAGATTTTACCATAATGAAAGGAACTGATAGAATTACTGCTTGTATGCCCATTCCAAAAGCAGCAGGGGACCCGCTTGAGTGGGGTATAATAACTTCCCCACTACCCCAAGTAGAAGGGAACAAAACTATACAATGTAAAGAGATAAAAGTCACAGAATGGACTAATAAAACCATTTATACCAACAAAGGACCTAAGACAAACGTAATGATGAGAGGAGACTGTCAGCAGAAAGGAGGAAAAATTACACTTGCCCACTTGGGGGCTACTTCATGTACCTACACTGACTGGCAGCCCACAACCACTAAAGTACCGACTGAAAAGGTTACTTGGGAATGTCAAAAGGAAATTGAGCCAAAAGGAACAAAGGGATGGGATAGTGCTTGGACAGTAAATTTACTGCAGAAATTCCAGTATGGAGGGAATACATCATGGTGTATTAAATGGCAGGGAAAGCAGAATGGAACTGATCAACTTTATACAGTAAGCTGGGTTGACTGTAGTGGTAAACAAGAATCAACAAAGGTAGCTTGGTGGAACTGTGAGAAGAGATACTTGTGATGTAATAATGAAGATATCAAGCACTTACCCCCAGTATTGATAGCCCTTAGGACAGGATGTGCTTGCTGAGGAATTAAGTATAATTCGGAAAGAAGTAGCCAGGCAAGTCAAATTGCAGTAGATTGTAATTATACTACAGTACAAAGTCCAGGACAATTTGTATGGGCAGCCAGTGATGGAACTTGGACTACACACCTGCCGATAAACAGGGAAGTAAAAGAAATAACTTTAGGACTCCCCACACTGTGTCCAATATGGAAAAAAAATCTCCTTTTAAATGAAAATTGGAAACCTTACAAATTAGTAGAGCAAAAAGAAGTTTAGAAGAAGGGGCAGATGAGGATATATGGCATGAACCCTCGGATGGAGTAAAATTCAGCTGGGCATTAGAGTCTCTGTTCCCACAGGTAGCTACTTATCAAAATAGGGAAATGATGTATAAACTTACAGGACAAGTAAGTAGGCTTGCGAGAGCCACAAAGGAAGGCTTTAGAGATATTAATATCCAGCTACAAGCTACAACTAAAATGGTTCTACAAAATCGATTGGCATTAGATACACTTATTAAAGGAACATGGAGAGTGCAGATTTCTAATAGATCGTATTGATCATTGCTGCATCCACATTCCAAATGTGACTATCGATGTAGAACATGACATAGAACAGCTGCCTCGAGTGGAATAAGATGCAGAACAGGAAGAGTAAGATATGACAACAAGCTGGATGGATAAAATTTTTAGCGGATGGAATATTAGTAATTGAGTTAAATCCTTACTGGAGATGGCAATTATATTGGTAATTGTAGGGGTATTAATTTGGTTAACATTTGTAATGCTGAAGTGTATGATTTTAAAGAAAACAACTTGGAACCGGAAAGTGATGCAGACCATTGCTCGGTATATGGAGCCACATCCGCAACACCCTCCACCGGCATATGAAAACCTCAGATTTCAGAGAGAGTCCAAGGAACCCAGGAGGTGAAATGGAATGAAAACCGCATAGACAAGATCTATTCCAGATCAAGTGAACACGACTGGAAGAGCAAATGCAACATAAAGCAGAAGTGGTGGATTTACTGAATGTTGTGACAAGCCTAATCTTTGTAATTTTCTTGACTATGTTATTGATGTATGCTGTGAGACATTTTAATTAATGAAAGCATTTGCCCTCCTTGAAGAAGTGAAATACTTTCAAAGGGGGGAAATGTTGGTAATAGAAGATGAAATATACATTTATCCAATGAATATTGCTTAATAAGTGTTACATTTGCGATGTACTGTGCTGCGCGTGCAAAATACAAAATGTACGTGCAAAGATAGCATGAGAGAATGCACAGATTTATGATGAC
The DNA here is from genome assembly GCA_011074415.1 of Stictonetta naevosa. Taxonomy (NCBI): domain Eukaryota; kingdom Metazoa; phylum Chordata; class Aves; order Anseriformes; family Anatidae; genus Stictonetta; species Stictonetta naevosa. Next base: position 395,829 of record CM021708.1, on the reverse strand, counting down.
GAGAAAGGAAGGAGGAGTAAAAGAAGGCCACACTTGCAAGGTGCCTAGATAACAGGGGCCCCTCGGACCCTGGGAACTGAGTCAAACCAACCTTACAGTTTGGACTGAGACCAAGGGCTCAGAGAGCATGCGCAAGAAGATAAGGTGAAAAGTTCAACTCTGATGAAGACATCTTACTTCATCCCAACGACCAGCCAGACGACCACCAGAGAGTACTACGCAAGCGCAGAAGGACTGATAAGATAATTAGTGTACGAAGCGGGGCAGGGCGGAGCTAGGAAATGAATATGCATAGATGTGTTGCAAAACTTAATGCATATGTAATATTTTAGGGGATAAAAGAGAACGTGAGTGAACAAATCGGAGAAGTTAGATTTGGGCAGGCATGCCCCTGACTTCCGGCACCTAATAAAAGCACCTTCATATAATCACTTTGTGGATTACGTGTCTTTGCGAACACTAACAATAGCAGAATCAGAAGCTAATGGAGAAAACGACCCTACAGTATTCTATACTTCACAAGTTATATGACTGCAGATCATAAACCATCTGCTAACTTAAAAAGAAAGAAACTGTGGAAACTCAAGCAAATAAAAAATTACTCTTGGACTATTGCATAAGGGTTTTTTTTGTTTTTTTGTTTGTTTGTTTTGTTTTGTTTTTTAATCTCCACTCCTTGAGAAAGGGATATATGAAAAAAGAATACACCAGGTTTACCCAGACCTCCCATTTTCATAGCACAGTTTTTCTAGGAAAACATAACACATTTTAAGCAACCTTTATTTTAATGTAAATAATGCTACAAAAGAATAACGTAATCATAGGATTTATCCTGATTTCTAATAGATTTTAATATGTACTGCTTGTATAACATGTCATTGGCTATTTATTCATTCAAAGCAATGACTACAGTGACTAAAACCTCTTCTATATTAGTCAGTTCTACGAACTTAGAAAACTGATTCATGCTTTAGAAAAAAAAAAAAGTTTTACACTTCAGCTCTCCAGTAAGCGGCATCTGCTGCCAATGTCTGGTGAAGAAGGATCAAGAACCATGCTTTAAAGACAGCCACAACCAAACCATCTGAACCATAATTGGACTTACTCTGCATCTAGCTACCACAGCAAATGCACTGCTTCATTTCCAAACAATTGTTTCTGGTCAAAAATAATCCTGAAGAATCAATACTAATTCTTACAGGTTTTACACATTTGTAATTAAACTATTTCTCTGGGAGAAATCTGAACTCAATTTAACTTCAGTCTTAAAATATCATCTGTATATTACCAATAGTCACAACAGGTTATGAGGCAAATAAGAGCAAAAGTTAATAACATTTTTTTCTAATAATTTCAGGTATTTAGTAAGTGATAGGCTATTTCTTGTTCAGCAACCAAAGACCACTGCATCCATTTTATTAAACCTTGTAAAAATTCAGCTGAATAATGAAAGAGCAAGTAGAAATGTAATTAACTCACCGTTTGCAGGAACTTGCTGAAAAGATAGCATGAAATGAGAAATTATGCAAGCTCTAACTCTCTTAATGCATGATCTTTAGAAGATTTTCCAATGTGTATTTGTGTTAAATAATGAGCAAAAAAAAAATAAAAACATCATTGTTATAAATCTAAAAACAAAGATCCACCTGTTTTTGTAAATTTATATTCAGGGAAATATAAGGCATCAAGAGCCATGGCTGATTATAGCATTGTGACCAAATAAATATGTTTTTTGTTAATTATCTATTAACAGATGAAAATAATGCTTTCTGCAAATGCAGATTTTTAAGGAGAAAAAATGTGTGAAGTACATTCCCTTTAGTAAGATATCCTTTCACTTTAGCAAGGACTAATCCCACCTGAAACACTTTCACAAGAAATACTTGCTTGAAGTGAATTAGGAAGCAGCTTGCCTGCACAGCAGAGCAATGGCAGGATAAGAATTTTCCTAATGGAGGATGACTAGCGAGAACTCAGTGACACACCACTAAGATGAACCTGTTTGCAATTACCAAGTATAGGAGCAGCAAACTGAGTTAGCATTTTTCTATATATCAATTACTAGATTTTCTTCTTCTGAATTATAGCAGTGGAACTTGGACTGTGTGCAAAATCTTCTAATATCAAAAGTGTCTAGGTCAGAATACAAGCCATATATTTAAAGAAAATAAATTCAAGTAAATGAAAAAGCAGAGCAATTAAAAACATAACAGATATGTCCCTTACCTCTCCTGAGTCTGTAGAATATGAAACACTAAAGGTTTGTCTTTCTACACCTCCCTAAAAAATTGGTAACTCATTACTATCTATAATAGGGTATTGAATATTCACTCCTCTTTACAGTAATTAGGGAAGTATGTCTGATTTACACTCTGCTGGATCATGCCTCTTTTTCATTTATCACTTCATTGCCTTCAATAAGAACCATGAAGTGTTTTTAAAAGACCAGCAGGAATATTGCTCGACTCTTGCTTGGAAGTGGAAGGAACAGGCAAGGGCCCAAACCCTATAGATATGCTTAATAGTAAGTAGTCCCCTGAGTTCAGATAAACTGCTTATATTAATAATGCCCTTAATCTTGAAACAATAGCCACAAAACACAGGACCAGCAACTATTCTAAATATATTCATAATACAATGGCTCTAAAAAAAAAAAAGTCTGGTTTATTGGTATTTTAGATTTTATGTTTCAGAGAGGAGAAAAACAATCTGAAGAGCAACTGATTTATGTGTGATGACTTATGTGCTGCTAAGTGGAGATAAGCCAAATGGGTGAAGAAGTCAGCCCCATCTACGGAAAAGCTACAGTGAACTACTTCCTTCTGATAGGTGTAACCAAGCACTTCTCAGAAGTCAAGATTCATTCGTTCTTTCAAATATAATCTCATTCACTGCAACTATGATTCTATAAACTCACTCAGCTAATGCCATTAACCTCATTTGGATGACTCATGGAAGAAAAACACAGACAGGATTTGGTTCTGAATATTTTCAAACATACCCACATTTTGGCGTATATGCCTTTCAGAGTACACAGGGGTTACTTTTCAATGTTTTAACGAAACCTTAAAACCTTAAATGCTGAGATAGGATATGTGTTTATACTCATTGTCAAATTTTATATTTGACAATAAATATACCGAAACCTCTATAATCATGTCAGACTATCAGGCTCAAACTGTCAACATAAAAAACATCAACCTCTCATCACAATCATCTCATAAGGCAACAAATACATCTCTAAAATTAGGAGATGACTAGATAGGTTAGTGACCAGAAACTCTAGTTCCAGTAGATCAAAGGCAATGCGTTCTTTCCGAAGAAAGGAGTCAGATTGTTTCAACAGCTTTACATCTGTTTACTAAATCAGAAATCTTGTTTCATTAAATGGTCTAACACTCCATGTTGCCTTTATCAATCTTAATTTCAGGTGAAGCTCCAGGGAGAGCTTATATTAGGCATATTCTAGTGTCTACTATACACTCCCACTACTATTACACACCTAAGCCATGCAAATACAAAGACAAAACTTATTTGCTACACAGTTTAAGATGTGTACAAGGAAAAATTTTAGCAAATGAAAAGCAGTATTTCCTTTTAGGTGGCAGGTTCCAGGGTTCTTTTTGTTGTTTTGGTGTAAAGATGACATTGCATTTTCTTCTCTTGTTTTCACATCCACATATTGACACGCACACACACACTCATTGCCAACAGGTTAGCCTGTTGCTGTTTCTTGGAAGTCAAACTTATGCAACTTCAATGCCTGGGTTTTTGATCTGGATAAAAGGCTGCATGACTCCTACAACAAACCTTGCTAACGGATTTCTCTCACCATCAGCTTTTTCAACTTAGTTAAAATGTGTGATGTGCTGAAAATAGCAGTTTTATTTTAGGATTTAGAAGACTAGCTATTAAAACAACAAAATGGGGTATGGAGTTATGTAGGTTAAAAAAATATATATAACTTCGCTGGGGGAGGTTAAACAAACCCTTCTTCTAGAGTTCTAGAGCTTTCTTGGGAGATGGTGCTGGATGCAATAAGAAATGTCAGTTTACAGCAACTTCAGCAATAACTGCAGTTGTTCAGATTCTCAGTCTCTTCTAGTATTCTTATGAAAATGCTTATACCGTTGGAAAGCACTGCTATCATAAAAAGATTCAATAGAGGCTTTCATATGAAAAGGACAATACTGAATAATCTTCCAGAACATTTTCCTTCTGGGGTGTTACAGGACAATGCATCTGGAAAAAAAAATTGTTCAGGTTGAGGTCCACATCCAAATCCTTATTGCCTTCTGGGTGAAGGTCTGTAATTTTAAGACCACAGTAAGTGCACTCAACATGACTGTTAATTTAATGTTTGCTTAATGGTACATTCTTAAATTATTTGTAAGGTTTTTAAGCAGGAAGACAGCATCTGCCAGAAGAGGTCACATCATTAACTAATGATACTTCGTATCCTGCCTTTAAAATTGTCCAGCTAGTGCCCCAAAGGAAGTTAAAAGCACAAAACACTAAGTTCTGTCAGTTGTACCTCACTATGAAATGCAGGTAGGAGGCAGCAAGAGTGGGACACATTTTGTACATGTCCAGTATAACTAGAAGAATACAGGGATGAGGCTTCATTAAGTTCATTGGTTTGAGAAGTATGAACTATATATTTCACCATGAGTACAAACCAACTTGACTGAAGTCTTAATTCTTTGACCTGATCCTAAAATATCATTTTTATATATAAAAGAACAGCCTAGACCAACACATTAATACTATGTAATCAAGCCTACACTTTCACTCAGTTACCAACATGATCTTACAAGACAGTTAAAAACAGAAGGAAAATAGAAAGCAATGGCCTTTAATGGCATTAGATCTTCCTCCTCAAGAGACAGCTTGTGATGCAATAGAAAGTTACCCAATGTTGAGGTACAGTCTTGCCCACACCTGAAATTGAATTGATCCCCCTGAATTTTTAAAATACACAAAACACTAATTGCCTTACATGAGGTAGACAGGACTGGTTATCTGACTAGCTCTCCAGATCTGGCTGGCTTGAACCAGGGTCTGTGCTTTCAGGGAAGATTGATTGGGCTAGATGTCTCAAATCTAAAGGCAACTCTTCCATACCAATCACTCAGCTGATCTTAAATGAAGAACTGAAAACCCTCTTACACAAGGCCTACTCTGCACACAAATGTCCATCCTACCCTTTTTCTAACCCTCTTCACTTCCTTCTGTCTCCTTCTCAAGGTGATTTGACCAAATCTGTTTGCAGCAGTTTCCAGCACCTCATGTTTTAAACGTAAATTGCTTAACATGTTAGTGTGCTAAAACACATTTTCCTATTTTCATTCAAATCTTTCAACAGACACTCCAATTTCACTTCCAATACTGTTCCATTCGCAAAGCAGACTGAAATGAATAGCCACTGCACTGAACGCACAGTGGCCAGGGAATGGAGGAGGAGCTCATGCAGATTGATTCCCCGGCTTCAGCATTCATTTCCTGGGGAGACCCGGCCAGTTTGCTGGCTTAACTTCTGCTTCACTTCCCTAATCGGTAGGAGAGAGGTAGAAGAGAACAGACAAGGAAAGAAATTAAGATAATTTATAAAAAACAGATGTGCCAAAATTATGGGCAACACAGACCACTGGACATATAAATATATTTGTTATATTTCAAGAGCTGAAGTACTGGAAGATACATTCACACTCTTCCATGATTTCCTTAGTTTTGTGTTGACTGATTCAAATGAGATGCATAAGGTAATTGTTATTTATGATGAGCAATGCACTAACACTACATCTTAAATAGTTTGGTGCTTTGTTTGGGTTTTGTACTTTTTAAATCCTCAGGGATGGTTCTTCCTCCCCCCTCCCCCCTTTTACTTTCATTATATTTTACATTAATAACATAGCATCACTCACCTTTTTTTTTTTTTTTTTTTTTTAAGTCTCTAAGGTAGAAATAAGACTTCTCCCTGAATAGATAAAATGATGAAAGACTGTCTCTCAGATGGTACTCTTAAGGTGTCAGACTGCACAGAGTAACTACGGAGATGCATAAATCACTCTCAATCTAGTTCTCTTTTCAGTCGGAGTCACAAATTTCCACACTCTGACTAGTTTCGTTTTCTTTTCTTGTTCTAATGAATGTTCTAAGGTAAGTTTTAGCTATGTATTATTATCTGATGGAAACTATTACTAAATGAAAATAATTCTAAAATAAATGTTGAAGATAGCACGTAATATGACGAAATGCACTTTTAAGCATAATAAACAGTGCTACAAGCATAAATTCTATGGGATCTGTAGCTTTTACATCCTCACTCCAATAAGGTTCCTCAATGTATTCCATAACTTAACCACTCTCTCTGGGTACATCTTCTTGCACTTCAGAGAGCCTAAAACAGAAGTATACAAAGGAATTCAAGGGAATTCAATTCACTCCTCCCCTCAAATTCAGCTCTGATTCTTTCTAAGAAAACACATTAACAGATCACAAGTGTGAGTCGTGTAAGTAACCTATTGTCAAGCAGTAGTATGTTTACAGAATAAAGACTTAGAAAGATCACAAAGAAAAGATTAAAGGAAACCTATGATGTAAAACACAAGTAATCATTTTTCTCTGTTTCATTTTTAGCTAGGCTCTAAGATGTTTGTGTGCAGCCCTAAAGTCCGAACATATGAACTGGGTCAACAGCCGTGCAAGGATAACATTTCCACTGCTGGGGACAATACTAGATTTGATGCAACTCAAGACAGTCCTCAGATTTGCTTCTAAATGATGCCCCTTGCAGGAAAGATGTCAGGATCAACATTTGCCCCTTCCACATACTGAAAGGTATAAAACAAGATTATGTTCATGATCTTTTTATCTCATTCCAGAACTATTTCTTTAGCTGCTTCTCAAACATCAATGTCAGTTTCAAATGGACATTTTTCTCATATTCAGGATTCCAAACTAGTGGTGGTGATGTCATGGGGAGCAAGCCTGTCCTTAAAGAAACTGATTCCTAAGTGAAAAGCTTTCTAATCCTCCACGTGGACTTATAAACACTATTGCAACCAAGCACCCTGGCAAGAATATCACGGAGCAAACAAAATCTGAATGGGCTTTATTAGAATTAGTAACTATTCTCTATAGCATAATCGGGATGTGTCTACTTTTCCATGCCTGGAGTGACTGCCAATATTGCAAAGTCCTTCTGTATGCTTAAGAGGTAACTTTAAAAACATATTACTATCAATACTTTGATAGAAATTGTCTTTATAGCTATTGATTAGATTACTATTTTGAGCTGAGCCAGGAGAAATAAAAGGAAAGAGGTACTAATGAACCTAATAAAGGCATTCAGTTCCAAATGGTTGTTAATCCATGTAACTAACTTCAGGGAAGAAATGTTTGGTGTTGATAAAGTATTTCCTCAGTAAATTACTACTGGCTCCAGTATAAGACATTTACAGTAAACACCAAAAGTCTGCAAGGCATCTGTACTATTCACAGTGGAAGAAAGAACTTTGCTCCATTGATAACTTTAAAAGCATGCAATAACTAATTCATGATGGCAGTTCAAATCCTATCAGTGACCTTCATTACTTGACCAAGCTGAGTTCAAAGATAGAGCAATTTTAAAAATGCTTGAAAGTTTAAAGTGCACTTTAAATTATAATAAAGCTGTGTTCTTCTTTCTACTAAATGTAGAGAAGGAAAAAAACACTGTAGCACTAAGCCATGTACAACAACCTTATTTTAAGAATACATGCAAGATGAGAGTTAAAATGTGCATATAAAATCCTGTATAATCTCAGATTCCATTTGAGTGAAACTGTATGTTACATAGAGAGGGCATGTGTAATATATGTGTATGTATATATAATAAAATACTTGCTGGAATTTTAACATTTCACTTTACTGGAGATTTAGTGGGACTTTGCCTAAGGCAAGTTTTTAATAGCAATAATAAAAAAATACTTAATGGTACTTAGGGTAAATAATGTGTGGCCACTATGTTTAAAAAAAAGTAATACCAAACATCTGTGCTAGATTTCCACATGGTAAAATCACCATATTACCTACAGTTCTCCCAAAATTATAGAGGAAAAATGTTTATTTTAAATTCTAGAAAAGACGTGATAACCAATTTAAGAACTAGAAGGCGGGCATCTTGTGTTTTATGACAGGAATGTATATTTAACGATCTTCACGATACTTAATTCTGAACATAAGGATGCAATGGTATGACATCATGACCTGAAGACACACTTCCAAATTTTAACCTACTAACACAGAGACTGCCAGAACCAAGAACATCCTTTTGCACATGGGTATTTCCAAAAACCAGTTTGTTACCTACAGGACACATGATTTCCTTATCAAAGCAGACACCATATATCATATTCTTCCAGAAAATAACAATAAAAATCAGCTACCTTAAAAAAAAAAAAAAAGTAAACATTTAGTTTCAAAGGAGTTCATATGCCCTACACATCATGCTTCCAAGCTCCCTACAACAAACTTCAGATCTGCTGGGAAAAATCAATCAATCAATCAAAAGCCATAAATATGTGCTATAGGAACAAGCTGGAGAGAGAGGATCTCACCCAAAGCCTTGGATTCTTACAGCAGCAAGGAAGTTCTTTGCTAAAATCCTCGAGTCAACAGATGGTTCCTGTCAATCTGACACAGATTCTGCTCAGCAAACCTAGTAAATTTTTAAGCTTTGACCAAGGCATATCAGCATGTCATAAGCAGAAACTGCAGCGAACCCCTCTGTATACTTGCAGGGCTCCCCAGGAAAGATAATCTCTTTATTCTCATATAAATTCAGAGATTATTTTTTTTCCCAGGCCCTGAGAGTAACCCAGAGGGAACTCTGAAATATTTTATCTACTTTTCAAGCCCTACTTAGTTCTATTTCTTTTACTACTCTTGGAAGGTTATTCCAGAACTTGACTGCTATGCTAATTAAAAACCTTCAAATTTCCACTGTCAATGAATTCAACGCCCAATACATAACCAAGTTAGTATTAAGTGCTACTGATAATATACATGAGGTACAATCACAGAAAAAAAAAATAGACAGAAAGTCGTCCATGCTTGAAACCTACTGTAAGTAGTCTACTATAAGTAGTATTTTGGAAACCTCAGATCAAATTCCAAAAACTTCTCTGCTAGTTAAAGAACTTCTCCCACATACACTCTTATAATAAGATTCAGTATCATTAATTCCTTGTGCAAGTCCTTTCAAGGCCCTGCTTTCAGACCTCATTAACTGGTGACCTTATTTATCAGTGAAAGTTCTGCATGAGGAAAGATTCACAAGGATCCACACCTTCACCAGAAAACTTTATTGAAATATATGTTTATGCCTTGCAAATTTTCCAGCATTTTCAAGTTTTAGGTGGGCTCCAGATACCACTGAGTCCTCATTTTCCAGGTCAAACAAAATAAAAGTGGAAAAACAAACAAACAAAAATAAATAAATAAATAAACCTTTTGCTGCATTTGAAGAATTCTTTTTCGCTACCATAGTAGCTTTAAGTTAAATATAAAACAATTCATCCGTAGCAAAGAAAGAAAATATTTTGTCAACATTCTGTAGATGTAAATAGCTGTTCTTAATCTTTAGCATTATATATATATCATATATATATATATGATATATCAGTAAGAGTTCTCTATGTTCTTGTACTAATTTTATTCATGTTTTGATATATCAGGCAAATTAGTGTTTTTTACCAGACTAGAAGTTCACATCAGACTACACTGTTCTGAACTTCTAAGGAAACAGAGCTGTCAGTCCCGATTCCCCTTTACTGTGGGTAGCTTGTACTCAGTCTCCCTGAAACTATCGCCCTTCTCAGCAGGAAGCATCAGGATCACTCTCTGAAAAAGACTCACGGCCTCGTTTCCCTGACACTGGTCATGTAAGCTGTTGGGATGGAGAGGGGCACATGGGCTTGACAGCAGGCCTTCAGTTGTACTAATTCAATTGTCACAAATCCAGTCCCAAAATTCATCAGCAAGTAATGTGGGCAGCTGATGCAGGAGGGCTTGGGGCCAAATCTATCAAAGCACAGCACAGCCATCACTCCAGTGCTTTAATATGGCAACATTATGCAACATATATCCCCCAAAATTGTATACACATGAAAATACATTAGAAACAAACAAAGGCTTCTGGCTATGAAAGGCAAAACATTTTAAAACACTGATTTTAAATACAACGGTTATAAAACAAAAAAGTAGCATGCACCTTTGACTATTTACTTTATAACAGTAAGAGGTGTTCATTCTCTCTTCAGTAGTTCTAATCATCTTGATTTGACAAATATCGATTTGTCAAAATTCAATAATCCAGAATGTATGCAAAGAGCAACAAAGACAATAAGCCTCAAGTGACACTTTTCTTCCACAATCTTTTAGTCCTGCTGTGTGTTTATTTTTTGATTTAAAACAAATGTATCTTTCTTTTTTTCTAAAGAAACACTGAAAGCAGAAGATACTCAGACACTTGAAAATATATTTCTAAAACTGCAGCAAGCACTTTGGCAGTATCTTTTAAATGAACAAGTAATGAGTTTTCCTTACCTCTCTAAGATGTATGTTTTCCTTCTCCTTTTGGTCTAATATCACTTCTAAATGATTAACCTGAGATTCAGCTTCTGCAATCCTTCGAGTTCTCTCATTGTCATCTTCCATTCCTTTAGATGGCAAACCTTTACTTTGCAACATTTCCAGAAGCTTTTTTATTGATTCATCTCTAGCATTTAGTGTTTGCTTTTGTGTTTCAATCCTAAGCTCCATTTCTTCTAAAGTTTTTCTTAATAGGAAAAGCTCTTTAGCTTGTCTGTCATGTTCTGCTTGAAGTCTTCTAAAATTCTCCTCTGTGAGCTCAATGGTAAAATGCTCAGCCCCTCGGTTTCCGCTTTCTTGCTGCAGAAGATGATTAAGGTCTCTCTGGGTTCTAAGCTCATCTTGAAGTGCCTGGATTGTCATTTGCAGATGCTGCAATAAAGGAAAAAAAAAAAAAAAGAAATCAATTTATGATCTGAACGCAGGATTAGTCTTTGATTAAACTTTTGTCGTATGCTGTTACAAAAATTCATTAGAACCAAGGATGAAACTATAATAAATGACCTTATAAAAATAGCAAATGCATATGACAATGTTTATAGTTATATTTTTCAAGTGCTTCTAGAAAAAATAAATGGCAACACACACACAGTGTCAGCTACAGATAAAATGAAGAGCAAAGAAGGCAAACCAACAAGCCCAAACACTAGGCTGTAACACATCCATTAGTACAGTCAAGATGTACCTAATAAAGCTGAAAGACTCAGTATTCCATGTTTTCTAAATTACTTCATAGACTAAAGGTGGTTCTGCCCTGCAGGGTGCTCAGCAGTTGAGTTATGAAGTCAATCAAAGCACTCGCTGTAATTGAAGGAGGCTTGGCAGGGAGCGAGGGGAGGGAGGGCATTTGGTTGGTTTTGTTTTTTTCTTTTTGGCAACTAAAGCTATGAACATGTTTAGTAAACAGGATTACTGCATCTCTAACAAGCAAACAAAAATACACAATAAATACTGAATTTTGAAAAAAAAAATGACTGCAAATAGTAGACAAACCTTTGTTCTCCTGGCATCCAAAAACTGAACAGCATGGTAAATGAAAAAATGAAGCAAAATCAACATAAAGGTCAGATGCAAGCAAAGGAGATTCAACAGAAAGAACTGAATTCAACAAAAAGTACCTTCAACAGAAAAGATAATTTTATTGAGTTATACAAAACAGCACCAACAACCTCACAATATACAAACCTAAGCTAAAGACAGACTTCATTTAAATAGATGTGACAAAGAAAAGCGTCAAAAATAATTAATCCCACAATGAATAATAATATTCCTATTTCAACATACTATTCTTTTACACTAAGATTTTCAAAACACAGTAACTTGTCCTAAAATATTTGTATTACATCTGAGTACAAAGTGATAAATATTGCACTCAAAGCAATCAAAACTGAAAATGATTTTTCCCATATTAAGATTGGGGTATAGATAATTATCCTAAGTTATTAGAATATCATGTTGCATGTCTGACAATGTTTTTCTTATTTTTTCCTCTATTCACTGCCTACCCAGCATATTGCATATACAGAAATACGAGTTCCCCAGTAGCCAAGCGTGCCCTGCCACAAGACCCTTACATGTAGGAATTCTGTCAGTATGATTTAGATGACAATGCACGGCACCAGACTTTTTGGCATTAATGAATATTCTTCAGTTCCACACTCCAATAAAACAATTAATAATTCATTAACACATTAACTCAGCATGGGAGGCTTCTTCAGTTCATTTGATGCTACCTTCACATTTAGCACAATTTTATCTACAGCTGTCAGTATGTAACAAAAACCTGAATTTAAGCTGAAAGCAAAATGTAAAACTTAAAATAACGTTTTGAAATCATGTTTTTATCAGTTATTTCAAATGGAAAAGAAGCATTACCTGTAGTAGAATTCTCTACTTTGAATCTGTTCTACCATTAAATGACAGTATTTTATAAGTGTTGAGAGCTTAAATCTCTTAATATTTGCATCTCATTTGACACACACTCAGTTAGGAGCATTCAAATGTAGGCTACTCACTTACTGCCCTGCTTTTACTAAATGGTAATGATACTTAATTCTTCCAAGTTCTTCAAGTCTCAGCATCTTCTTAATTATTTATATAAAATCTCCCAATAAGCTTACTTTCAAAACTCCTCTCGATGTAGCAATTTTTAAACCTACTAATGTACAACTCATGACCCTGTTATGACAATTTTAGCACAGAAATTCAGTGTATAAATGCAAATGAATCCAAAAAGTATGGAAATAATGTTCAATGATTGCAATGAATGAGTGAATTAACAATGGCAATGACAAGGCAATGACAGAGAGACAGATGCTGCAAAGTAAACAAAACCAAAAGCATTTATTTTCAAATGCTTTTTCCCTGTATTGTCATATTTTTTGTAGATGACCTCCACCAGTCAACACAGTGGTTATGCAATGGCTCCAAACTAAAGGAAATTTCACTTTAGAGAAGAGAGACATTCTGATCCAATTCCTTTGTAGCTTTGTAAAACTGATAGTTGGAGAGGAACAACATTTTTAGATTAATAATTCTAGAAAAAAATCAATTTATAGTCATTTAAACTACTCGTAAATTGGCTTCAAGCTTGACAAACAGCCCCTTTGACATGCTCCAAATGAGAGAAAAAATAAGTATTTTTGTCGGCTTTTTCAAATTGAGTATTTCAGCTTTTAAACTTTTTCTTATTTTTTAAGAAATTTAAAATTAAACTGAGCTATATTTTTTTTAAGTTAAATGTTTCCTTTTGATCAAACAAAACATAATTCAACATTTTAGAAGAAACTTCCCTTTTACTTAATTTTCAGTTGGGTCACCGTATCAGCTAGACTTTCAGCCCCGAGGCATTTATCTGAAGATTGAAGCTCATATCTTTCCATTTTTTCCAAAAGAAAAACTGCCTGAAGTAACATGCATATAAAAACCTGAGGAAAGATCCCAGACTTTGCATAAGCATCATGAAATAAATCCTCTGCACTCCAAAGTTATTTTGCTACTAAGCAACAGAAAAAATTCAGTAACTACTAGTATAGTCTAGAAATATTCACAATGAAAGATATTTTTTCCTCCAACCTGAATGATTTAAAATAGGTCTTTCAAATAAGTTAGACCATACTTATTACTTGATGCTAAACACTATTTATAAATGTTTTCCTAAAGTCAAGCAGTGTCTATACAATACCTAGAAGAATTTAGCTAAGCAAAGGGAAACTCATAAGTATTTAAAATGCTTTAAAACAGAAACAAAAGCAAACTTAACATACACATTGCTAACAGACAGCCCTTCTGAATGCAAACTCTAAAAGGCCGAAGTGTTGTATCAACCCACAAATGATGAGAACGCCCAACTCAAACAGCAATTCTGGCAAGACAAGCCAGTCACAGCCTCCCTCTGTCCCACAACCACCTGTGTGTGGGGCTCTCACATTCTGCCTACAAACACATTTGCTGCTGAGCACAACACTAATTATGGATGCAAATACATGAAACTATCAGCCTCAACTGTGGCAGGTTGCTGCTGCTACCTTGACATAATCCATTTTTGTACCCCTTCAAAACTTAGAACTCTTTGAGCATGATGGTCCAGATTTAGACTTGTGCTGGCACAGCTTCCCATAGCAGCAGCTAGCTCAGAAAAGGCAAGAACACATGTTGTGAGGGTGGCAAGAAGCTGCATATTAATTGTAGCACGGGAGGGATGTGGGAGTGCTGCGAATCTCCGTCATGCTGCTGTCTTTACACAGACAGAACTTAGTGGGATTTAAAAAGACACACAAAATCTTTTCCTTTTTCTTTTTCTTTTCATAATTTCTATTAAAAACAGACCAGCTGACCAGAACTTACAGAACGATTTCCATGCCAATTTCCAGCTATAAACAGTTCTCTCAGAACTTCGTCAGCCTCTCCCTATAGCCTGGCTCTAAGAGGCAATCTGTAGCACTGCCCAGGAGGTTCCCACAGCTTTGTGAACAAGGCACAGTGCAGGTTTTCAAAATGACTCCCCAGAAATTGAAACAGAACTATAAAGGGAAGAGGAATTAATGGCCCCACCTGGCTTCCAGCTAATGCTCTACCCATGGAAGATCCTCTGGTCTCTGCCACCTGGCTATTCACCAACAAATTGCCTGCAGAGAACTGCCCTGCCACAGCCCTCCTTGGGTCAGAGCACAGCAGCATTTACAGAGCACCCCAAAACCTTAGGTATGTGGTGAACATTGAAGGAGAAGGATACCATAAGAATATTGAGGTAAAATTATTAGTCCACCTATAGAAGTGCATGGTTTCTTCTATTTACACCACCACCCTGTCACCCAAAGCAAAGTACATGTTGAAGAGTGCAGTCTACTGTCATTTAACAAAAAATGCCTGCTCCTAACTTGAAAGGGAGCAACAAACCCTGTGTAAGGTCAAGTGAAAAACGAATTGTAGATGGGGTTGTCCTGAGTGGGAAAGCCAGCCTGAAGGGTTTGGGGCAGCAAGGAAGCTGTCACAGGTTTTCATCAAGGGATGGATTTCAAGTGTAACATTCACAATTTGCTAGTAGATTCATGTAACATAGTGATATTTAACATTCCAGCATCCAAACATTCGATGCATGTGCAAATGCATAGGAGAATCAATTTCTTAATTCATATTGATGGGGAAAATATCTCCAATTCTCTTCTTGTTTTTCCCTCACAGAAGAAACTGAGAATTTGCATGGTTGCCTTCAACAATGTTTTGGTATATTTGCAAGCCTAATACTCATACTTGTTCCTGTCATATGACTAAAGTTAACATACAAATTGGTTTAGATGCAGTTCATAAAAAGCTTTAAGTAACATGTCATATTTCAATGATGGAGCCTCACACGCTGAAGACTGAAAGTGAAGCAGTGTGTTACAGAAGAAATAATGAAAGATAATTTAGAAAATAAAAGAACAGTCAATAGTATAATTTGCTGTTATGGCTGCTTGAGAAGAAATTAGATTTAGCAATAATCACAGTGGTGCCAGAAATTAAAACCAAAAACATGCATTAAGAATATTCACTTGAAAGGCAGGAGTGAAATTTGAACTGGACTGTTACAGGGAGTTGAGTCCTTTTTTCCTGTGGTCCTGTACAACTGAAATGCACCTATCAGAAAATCTGGGTAATTGTACTTGCCTTCTTTCTGATGCAGCCATTAAATTATATTCACTAATAAAGTTTCAATATGAACAGATTGTACAAACTTCACTTAATGGGGCATAGTAAGTCAAGCATTCATTGTCTTTTGACTCACAGCTTTAAAAAAAAATCATTTGGCAGGTAACTAACTTCCTCTCTCTAGTTTTCCACTTGAACACATTGTCCAGCTTGCTAACTCACTCAAAAAAAAGAGCACAGAAAACATCTTGGATGCTAAAAAGGACCACTACTTCCTTATTTCTCAAGAACAGCTACATTACAGAATCACAGAATTTCACAGAATTTCTAGGTTGGAAGAGACCTCAAGATCATCGAGTCCAACCTCTGACCTAACACTAACAGTCCCCACTAAACCATATCCCTAAGCTCTACATCTAAACGTATTTTAAAGAGCTCCAGGGATGGTGACTCCACCACTTCCCTGGGCAGCCTATTCCAATACCTAACAACCCTTTCAGTAAAGAAGTTCTTCCTAAGATCCAACCTAAAACTCCCCTGGCGCAACTTAAGCCCATTCCCCCTCGTCCTGTCACCAGGCACATGGGAGAACAGACCAACCCCCACCTCGCTACAGCCTCCTTTGAGGTACCTGTAGAGAGTGATAAGGTCACCCCTGAGCCTCCTTTTCTCCAGGCTGAACAATCCCAGCTCCCTCAGCCGCTCCTCATAGGACTTGTTCTCCAGGCCCCTCACCAGCTTCGTCGCCCTTCTCTGGACCCGCTCAAGCACCTCCATGTCCTTCTTGTAGCGAGGGGCCCAAAACTGAACACAGTACTCAAGGTGCGGCCTCACCAGAGCTGAGTACAGGGGGACGATCACCTCCCTAGCCCTGCTGGCCACACTGTTTCTTATGCAAGCCAGGATGCTGTTGGCCTTCTTGGCCACCTGAGCACACTGCTGGCTCATATTCGGCCGACTATCAACCATCACTCCCAGGTCCTTCTGTGCCAGGCAGCTCTCCAACCACTCATCTCCCAGCCTGTAGCTCTGCTTGGGGTTATTGCGCCCCACGTGCAGGACCCGGCACTTGGCCTTGTTGAACTTCATGCAGTTGACCTCAGCCCAACGGTGCAGCCTATCCAGATCCTCCTGCAGAGCCTTCCTACCCTCGAGCAGATCGACACACGCACCTAACTTGGTGTCATCTGCAAACTTACTGAGGGTGCACTCAATGCCCTCATCCAGATCATCGATGAAGATATTAAAGAGGACCGGCCCCAGCACCAAGCCCTGGGGAACGCCACTAGTGACCGGCCTCCAACTGGATTTGACTCTATTTACCACGACTCTTTGGGCCCGGCTATCCAGCCAGTTTCTAACCCAACGAAGCGTGCGCCAGTCCAAGCCAAGAGAAGCCAGTTTCTTGAGGAGAATGCTGTGGGAAACGGTGTCAAAAGCCTTGCTGAAGTCAAGGTAGACCACATCCACAGCCTTTCCCTCATCCACCCAGC
Organism: Stictonetta naevosa; assembly: GCA_011074415.1. NCBI lineage: Eukaryota > Metazoa > Chordata > Aves > Anseriformes > Anatidae > Stictonetta > Stictonetta naevosa. The sequence continues at coordinate 378,571 of CM021708.1, read as the reverse complement.
ACGTCACTTTGTCATAGAAGGAGATCAGGTTCGTCAAGCAGGACCTGCCTTTCATAAACCCATGCTGACTGGGCCTGATCGCCTGCTTGCCCTGCAAGTGCTGCGTGATGACTCTCAAGATAATCTGCTCCATGAGCTTCCCTGGCACTGAGGTCAAACTGACAGGCCTGTAGTTTCCTGGGTCAGTCCTCCGGCCCTTCTTGTAGATGGGCGTCACGTTTGCTAGCCGCCAGTCAACTGGGATCTCCCCCGATAGCCAGGACTGTTGATAAATGATGGTAAGCGGCTTGGCCAGCTCCTCTGCCAGTTCTCTCAGTACCCTTGGGTGGATCCCATCCGGCCCCATCGACTTGTGCACATCCAAGTGCCGTACCAGGTCACCAACCATTTCTTCGTGGATAGTGAGGGCCACATCCTGCTCCCCATCCCATTAAAGGCCCATTAAAGGACCTTTGTTCAGGCACTGAGTCAAGAAATCACTTACAAAAGAAAAGTTTTGATAATAAACAAGCTCACATTGCAAAAACTAAAAAACCTGTGTTACCTGATCTTCAGTTCCTGCTTTTATCTTCCTGATATTTTGCTATTAAGTTTAGGGGCTTCTGGCAGAATGCTCACTGTTACCTATGAAAAAATAAAAAGAATCTTTTTCCTAGTTAAAATCAAGTGAACTGGGCTCCCTCTCCTTATTTTGCAATCTGTCTCCATAGTAGTAAATATTTCACTTCTAAAACAAAGAAAAAAAAACACGCCCTGAGGGCAGGAATTTCTGTGGCTGCAGCACAGGTTCTACTAAAGTTATCAAGGAGAAAAAGACACAGAAAAAAATATTTACATGTCTAATTAATGGATGTTTCCAACAATATGATCATAACAGACTGAAATAGAGATGGTTGCCATTTTCAGTATGTAGTAATGGACAAAACATTGAGTGATGTGATGTGAGTTACATTACATATGAAGAATAAGTTCTGTAATATACAGCAGGTTTGTTTTTCAGCTAATTAATGCAATACATATGCAATTCAATATTCTGCATACAATAACTGACCAAAAAAATACAGGGAAATGCATCAGCCTGCTATAGCTTGTCAATTCCTCAAAACCAGATTCCAGTAACTTACACCAGGTTGAAAGTCATAACTAAAAACACAGACTGCAAGAGTGTAAAGACTAGTCAAAGTCTCAGCATTCAAATGAAAACACATTTTTAACGAGTGTGTGAAATTTATGCTTAAAGTTTCTAGGTAGGAAACTTTCATTGACATAAAAGACAAACACATCATAACAGAAAGCTGTAGGAAATGGGGCATCTTAACATCATATACAACCTTCCTATCTTCTCTATCTTTTGATTTGGAAACTTTCTAACTCCTTATTGTTAATGCACACATTAGAAAAATCATATGAATATAAGTTATTCACATGACAATTTCAATTTCAAGCTCAGCTTCTGGTAAGCCAGAAATAAAAATATTAAAAAAAAAAAAAAAAGCAGTAGATCAGGTTCCAGTTTCAACCCCTCACTGCTATTTTCTCTATCAGGAATAGTACAGAGAGTTGATTAACCATAATACTTAATCAAATCCCATTGAAACAATTTGAAAAGGAGATTTAGAACTGTGTTCTGCTCCAGTTAAGGGGAAAAAAAAATAAAAAATCAATATACAGATTTTGAGTAGCTCCAATCAAAACAGTTTTCAGTCGATCCAACACTGAAAGATGATGCATCACAAAGCAAGACAACCATCTGGAAAGACATTTCGTCCTGAGTTACTGAAGAAGTGCAGATCAGCAGGAATGTGAAATCATTAAGGAGACAACATTTTCGGTTCAACAGGTCTACGCAGTTCACAAAAGTAGGCTTTCAGAAGTCAGAAGACTGATTTTTCAATTAGCTTTGTTAAATCTATAGTCTTGTCAAATTTATTAGCATGGTCCTCTCATTTATGGCCTAAATGAATCCAGTACATTCCTAATTAGAGACCTGCACTTGCGAGATTTGGCCACAAGATGGCGCAAAGAGCACACTTAGGGATTATGGCAGAACGCTACTAGCAAGCACAAAAACACGAAGGGAAACGATGGTGATTGTTCCTAACAGAAATAACAACACCAATGATTTGCCGTTATATAAGAATACAAAGCTGTAAGTATGTCAAAATAAAATTAACAGCCTAACCAAGTCTTGTTTTCTTAAAGGAGAAAGCAATTTTCCCTCCATAATTCAAGAGTAGATGATTGGGGGAGGGTACGTATGCATGCATGCAAGGGGATTCCCGCAGTACTATTCAAACTCACATCAGAGCATCACTATTCTGGAACTTTGCTTTAGGTTTAAAGCATTTAATGAATAGGCTGAGGCACCTTCACTAATAAAATATAACTACTACTTTCCCCTCAAAACCATGATTCATAAGGCTACAGTGAAAGAATGTGGTTGGTTTTTTTCATCCCCATGGAAATTTTTTAAGACCCACCAATTGCTGACCTACAGCTAGCACTTACCAACTAATCAAGCTAACCCTGGCTCTTTGTTCCAGAACCACAACATTTGTCAGCTAGAAATTTTTTCACTCCCCTGCTGGGCAGTCAATGCTGAATGTGAACAGACTGTTAGCACTGCAAACACCAACAGTCAGATGCGTGGTTTGTCCTTGTATGTTTAATATGGGATAGCATTCAGTCTGAAGTAAGAATGGCAAATATAACACAGCCACATACATCAAAAAACAATTACATCCATCATTTCCTAATCATCATTCAATACACAGTACTGCACAAATGACTACCTAATTAAACGTCAATTAAATATGCAGGAATTTAAGTTCTAAGCACTACTGACTTACAGTATTTAAACAGGTCTATAAGACTTGTTGCATATCTCTGCAGGAAAAAAAATACCAAATTAATGCTATGATTTTTGAAACTAGTCCACGAGAAGAAAATTTACTGCTAAGACTACAGATCTAATATTAGACCACTACAGGGGACCATCTGAAGGCAATAATACCTAGTTTTAAACTACCAAAAGATTATTACAGCTATGATTTTTTTTATTAACTTTTCTCTCATTGTATGTTGGTTGATTCTTTTTACCTCAAGTCTTAATTACTACAATGTTGGAATATTATTGTATCCTTATGTCTTCTGTCTGGTAGTGGTTCAAACACATGACGTCTCTGGAAGCCTCCAAGGAGCCACTCAGTGCCAACAGCAATTAAATAAACAGGTACTAAGGGACATTTGGGGCCAACTGCATTCCACAGAGCTGAATTTTCAATTGATAGCACTAACTTTTCTGCCAACAGTCTCCTGTATTGTACTTCTTCCTTGTTTCTCAAACTGTTCCCATATCCAAGTACGCATGATGCAGGACTATTCTATTTATATAACTACAACAAAAGAAAGGAACTATTGAAGTTCTGCAATGACTTTTCAGCTGGACAGAAAGCAAAACAAAATGTGATTAAGGCAAGAAAATGTAAGTGATTTCAGAATCAGGGCTGTGCCTCATTGTCACAAAAAGCAACGCAAGCTCTACTTGTAGTGCAGAGCACTACTATTGGTCCCACACCACAGATAAGAACGTTGCAAAATCTGTGGGATGGGTAAGGCATTTAGAGCCACCTTAAAGTGCCAAAAGCTTATTCAGCAAAAGATTTATTTACTATAACTGCCAGATTTTTTCCTTTCAGTCACATGTTTACACATCTGTTGGCTATGTACTGCAAATCCACTGCAGTTTAAGTACAGATTTGTGATCAGAATGGGTATCCCCATCAACATATCCTCCCCTAATCCCCCGTTTTTCTACTGTATGTTTAGAGAGGATTTGTTCTATACTGTATAATAGAAGGTGACCATATAGAATCAATATACCTCATCCAGAACTCTCTACGCAGCCTGCTCAGTTTCTATCAATAATTTAATAAAAAATATGGTCTCTTTCAACTATTTTCTTTTTAAGAAATGTAATCTTGTATCTTTCTATTTTTTTAATTCATGCTCAGATCCATCTTTATCTGAGTTGTTTTATCTTACTCATGGGCAGCACAGAGGAGATGGAGCATATTAACCATGTGAAATTCCTTTACAGCTCTCTATTCTGCTAATTTACATCTGATTCCTCCCCTTTCTTCCCTTGTCCATGTTTTCTCTATACATTTGCCACAAAATATCATACATACCTGTTTTATTTTCCTCAATACAGATTTTCCAGTTGCAGCTTTCCTTTGGCTCTAGCATTTTCCAAGTAGTGTTATAACCAGAGTAGGACTCACATGGTAGCAAAACCTTGGGCAAGATTATCTTTTTCTGGGGGCAGAGGTGCTACTTCCAAGTTCACACTGACAATATGACTATTAAAAAAATAAATAAAAAATAAAACCAAAACCAACATAAGCAGAACAAACTATTTTCCATCCTCATGGAATTATAATATATATATATATATATATAGCCATATCGGAGGCAATTTAAATGTACAATAAATGTCATCTCTGACAGGCAGAATATACTGCATAATGCATCCCAGTGTACGTAGAAAGTCTTGCACAGTCTGAAGGATGAAGGCACATATTATTCAGTATTGAAAGAAATATCACTAAATTCACTTTGGAAAAGCCCAAAGTGATGGGATGCATTGTCAATGCTTTGCAGTGCACCAACGTAGACATGTAACAATATCACAGCATGGGGACTTAAAACCATGCCTGTTTCAGTGCATAACCTTTAGAGGGAGAAACTCCGAGACCATTAGGCTGAAAGCAGAGACAGAGGCTTCTCTACTGCACTACACATGCTTTTAACTTCATTTCTGAGATAAAACAGAATAACCATTTAAAAGTGAACTAAACTTTATGACTGAATGCACTCAACTTGCATTAGAAGAATATTTGATTTAAATAGAGTTCCATGATCCTTCACTAAGTTTGCTTTGTGGTGTTGCAAGGATACTTAAGTTTTAATGTTTCTACTGCATGTGTTCCAGGTGTGCATGGGCAATCCTTATTTAGTGAGACAGGTGTGCCCTTGCAAAACAGTGCTTGAGTAAAAGAGAAAATGTTTTTCCTCTTTTGAAGGATTACAGTGAATGTTTTGTGAGTTCCATTATACAACACTGATAACTTTTAATCCCAACTTTCATAAAAGACTGAAAATTGACTAGCAAACTCATAATTCACAAACTCATAATGCACACATTGCTGCAGTTATTTAACATCTCTCAAATGCCAGACTACCTAGGTTTTAATTGAAGTGTTTTCAGAACCACTTTCAATCGCATTTTTATATTGTTTAGCACTAGTAAATTATTCCTACATCAGACATCATTCAGACTCCAAGTTAGAATTTTAGGGGAGCTCTAGGAAAAAAAACACACTTTTTTTCAGCACAAATGACTTGCGTAATAAACTGGCAAAATAAAGACACTATTAAAAATATAAATGAAAACAATCAAAAGTAAGTTTCTATATAAGGGTTAAGGGATATACATTCCTCTATAATGGCTGAGATGAAGCTTAATACTGCCCCTGCACAGGTACCTGCTGATCCTTAAGTGCAAAGGAGCTAGAAGTCAACTGAAATTATAAGCACTCTTCTCCCCCTTAACAGCCCCATAGCCTATACAGTGATAAAAAGAAGACCACTGACAATGGAAGATGAGCACGTTAGCCCTTTTCCCCATATTGCAAACTAGGCTTTATAATATAATGTCTTCTTTTAGCTCAGCTGCCAGCATTCCTTAGCATTCTCAATTAAAATCCATAAAAGCTGATTCCAAGTCCTCCATTAAATTCCTTCTGTAATAACCGAGAGAATCACCGCTCTACAAATTGCATCTCACAGCATGCTCCTGGTGGCAGAAGTAATATGCTTCACTGTTCTGGAACAGAATCATATGCACTGATTGAAATATTAGAAATATTAACTGTTCTTTGCAATCAACTGCCAGAAGCAATAACAACCCTGCAGCAGGTTAGTGGACTCACAGACAACTATTTCAATGTCCTTAATATCTGGACTGAGTTGGATTCTAGAAAATGATGAATTGTCATTCTCAAATGTAGCACCACCTAACCACACTAAGAATCGGACGCAGTCTGGATCTGATATACTCTGATACTATGCAGATGGGATCACTAACAGCAGCAAAGGCGTAATCACAGGGTAACTACTATCCATTACACCACATGTACAGCTCCTATCATTTCCTTCTCTATCTGTAAAGAAGTAAATGCATTTATGCCACCTTCCAGCAGTTGTACAGTTATGGGGTGCAAAACTGTGCCAGAAATCTCTAGATTAAACCGTTATGCTACTGAGATGACCAAAAAGCCCATCCAAAGGAAGTTTTAGAGGACACAATCTACCATGAGTGAGAACTTAAATCAGTCACTACAAATCAAAAATAAGTCTGCATCTTAAATTATTTAACATGGTGCAAGGGAACAATACTTCTGAAGGAAAACTGCAGGTTTTTTTCAACTAAAATATCAAAAAAAGTGTTCTTTTAATTCTGTTAGTATTGTCTAATTCTCTTTACAGTCAGAATTTTATTAGCCCAAGAAGGGAAGCTTGTACATATTCCTAATTTTAAAACTGAAACAACATAAGAGTTAGATAACTAAACAATCCAATTAGCTGACATGTTTTATTAGAGATGCACAGAAAAAAAAAAAAAAATGTTAAAAAAGTGACATTGTTCTTTTGTGCTTTGGAGTAGACTGATCTATATTTGTGACCTGTGGATCAAGCTGCTGCTAAAACCATCAAACAGACTGATGATCACAGGCTGATTTACTTATTTCCAATTGGATCTACGGAGAAAAGATAAAGTTGCTGGAAACAAGAGTAAGCTGTTATTATGCACATTTGTTAGGTGTTTCTACACATGAAAAAAATGAATTAGGACCTGTTCTTCAGGGATGATGCCACTTAGTGGTATGGAACCGTCAGCTAATAAGGGTGAGGTGCAAAAATCAGAACAGCCAGTGTGTTCAAAGAGAAGAAAAGGACTCAGCGTGAAAAAGTATGATCAAGGAATTGAGGAAAGAGAACAGAAGTCATAGAAGTCAAACTAAAATGGAGTGTAAAAGGTGTTACACTACCTTTTATTTCTAACAGGAATACTTGCCAGAATGTTAGCAGTGAAAACTGCATTTCAGGCTTTATTATTTTTTTGCTCCATCTGATCAATTCCTGTAGCTGCTAGAGATGTTAAATGATCACAGAAGGGAACAGAGGAAGTCATTGAAACACTGTCCTTTTGTCAAGCCTTAAATCATTATCTCTGACAAAAGAGGATACAATTCTACAATTCTTTCACTTCTTTTCCTGTTTCAGTCCCTCTGCATTATCATTAATTTACCGTACTCCAATAAAAAAATAAAAATAAAAATTAAGATTACAGTTTTAAAACACTAGTTTTATTTACATGGCACTGGCCTCATTCACATCTCCATTGGTGAACCAAAGAACTGCAGCTCAAAGGCTTATTTCACACAATTTTATAATGGTACTCATATTTCAAAATTCAGTGGAATAACGAACCACTTGCTACCACCTCCAACAAAAATTGCACCTTGTTAGTACTCAGGCCCTATTAAAGGTGCCCCATGATTTTTTTTCTTCTCTCCAAACTGTCTTCTAACAGAAATAACTTGAGCAGCTTCCACAATGCATCTGTCACACAGACTCTAACGCTCCTGACTGCATTGGTAACTCAAGTTCAGTTTTGGAAATTGATTTTTGTCTGCACCGAGAAAACAAAAGTCTCAGCCACTTTTACTCAAACTCTAGGAAGAAAGTATCTATAGAAAAGTGTACTTCCAAACAGCGCTCTCATTTCTCCTGCCACAACCCTTAGTAACACATTATACATTTTAGCTTTTCTTTTTCCTTTGATAAACACTCTAGAAGAGCCTATAACAATCCTAAGCATTACCAATATCCATTATGAATCTTATCTATGTATGATGATGTGAATGACCGCTCCATTTTCCTATTTGTTCTAAAAACTGTTCATTAAAATGAGTACTCACTGAAAAAGCAAATTCCAGGCAACATCTTAAGCACTTTTTAAAAGGATTATTAGCGATTATACTTTTATAGTAAAGGGTGACCATTCCAAAAAACACAGCTTCTCTCTGTAAGTATGCACATGTATATATGGAAGTTGCTAGTGCTCGTAAAACGTGAATATGCATTTATGTTAGCTGCACTCCTTTCCATCTCCCAGTCTATCGAAGTCCTAGAAGCTGCCTATATGCTACAGTGCAATCTATTCAGATTTCTTGTATTTGCATGGGGAAGAACTGAAAGTCATTTCCAAGACAAAATAAAATGATAGCCACATAGACCACTGGTCAAAAAAAAAAATCCCTTGGAAAGAGTAACATGAGGTTCTGTCACTACTGTAGGGCTCTGGTGGTTCTCTTCAATAGCAAAGAGAAAGAAAAACAACCCTCTTAAAGAAAACAAATATTTTTGCAGCTTTCACACCCACATCAAGTTCATGCTTTGTTGTCTCTGAGCTTACAGCTCTCTTTAGACCTTTTTCCTCTATAAAAAGTAAAAACTGCCAAATACAATAATAAAATGATCAATAAAGAATTTTTCCAAGCAATTATTCCTCTGATTAATCCGTATTCTATTTTTCACAAGAAACAAGGGTGGAGGTGGGGGAGACATAGCAGAAAACCTTATATTTGTGTAGTCCTAAATTCTAATTAGTTGATAGTTTTCTTGCCTTAAGACCTTCACCTCCACACCCCTTCCCCTTCAGTGCCACAGGCGGTTTAATTGAGCTAGACCATAGATGAATTCCAGGAATGCTGAAATGCAAAATATCCTGACCTCCTTGGAGAGTAACAGCAAGTGTTTACCTGCCAAGTGAAAAGTCTTCGGCCAGCTGCTTGATTTATTCTTAATTATTGCTAAACAGAATAAAGGAGAAAATTGCTCTAGACATTTCAGAAAACAAAGAAAAAACAATTCACTTGATACTTGGTAATCAAACAGATATTACATTAATATTTTTCTGTAGAATCTTTTTATCACCTCTTTTCCTTTTAATATATAAAAAAACAATAGTATGTAAAGAAAAAGCAACAGTCATTATAAGCTCAGGGAAACAAGCTGACAATTTTTCACTTGAGTAGTCTGACACAATAATACCCAAGACAAGGCATCTCTGGAATCTGGTGTTAAAACTTGGAGCTCTGTTCAGCTAAATTCATTAAATCTAACCTAGAATTTAAGAATAAGCCACCATAATCAAACAGCTCTACTCCTAATTTTTTTGAGGCTTCATTTGTGTGTTCTTCTACATCAAATCCATTTTTAAAAGGTTGTTCAGAACAAAACAGTGCTGGAAGTTGCCCCAGTGACCAAAGTTTGATAGCTACATACCTACCTACTAAAGAAAGCGTGCGTAGTTTTCATTAGGTTAGAATTTGATTGTATGAGATTAAATATCAGATGGCTATGTTATTACTGATGCACAGGTATATTTTTCCCGGACCCCAAACCTAATTTACTGCCAGCACCTGACAAAACTATTAAAAAAATAAATCAATGCACTGTTGCTAGCTATAAATATTACCTAAAAATAACATACTTTAAACAGGAAGTGTTCACATTTTATTTTTTTCAGTAGAAGTAATGTGAATATTTGCAATAGCTTAAGCCAATTAGACTGTTCAGAACAATGATGTTTTTGCTGGCATAAGACATCTGGGTTTTTGCTCATGATTGGGAAGCAGAAGAATTCTATATTTACATGACATAAAAAAAGAAACAAAGTGTGCTTATTTATAAATTTGCAGAAAGAGAAAGCATTTTTAGTCTTTGTTTTTAAATTTAACAGTTCCTCTGAACAGGATTTGTTTCTTGATTTAAAGTCATAAAATAAAGCTGAGACACCTCTGATGTTTTATATCTGTTGCCTTGGATTGTAAGTGTTTTGTCAGATAACTTGTACCCACTTAAACAATGCTTTCTCCAAAAAGGTCAAAGTCATCCTGACCAGATGGTATACCTCAACATTTTTATTTTCCCTAATAAAAACCTAACTTTATTGAATCCAATGTATTTTCCCCTGAAATATTCTGACTGATTTACTTGCCAATGTTGCTATTAAACATATTTGATAAATGCAACTCTTGCTTCGAGATCAAAATATATATGTATTGTCCTTTTGCTGTTTGAACAGCTTTGATGAAGTGAGTTAATACAATCTGCTTATGAACAAGAGTATCTTCTGTAAGTTTGCTGTCAGTAAATTTAGCTTCACTGTGAGCATGATTCCAGATACAGATGTCATACTGGCACTTTTCCCTCTTAATTTGGAGGCAGAAATCCCTGGTTGAGAGAACCAGAATGAAAGAATGTCTAGAACACAGACTAATGGACATAATACCCAGAAAATGTCACCATTCATTGATGACCTTATGTTGTTTATGACTATGAACACTCTGTTCTTTAAGATCACTGAGAGGTTTGGAACACAGTTCACACAGGTGATTCATCTTTTCAACTTACACACAGGGAGGGGTAACTGCAGTTTAAATATAGCGCAAATACAATTTAAACATCTTCTTTTTATGTGCTTTTATAGAAAGGGTTCTGACTGTATCATCTGGTGATAAAACTACTTATATATCCAATGAAGGAAAAGGACCTTTGAAACCCCATTTGAATGAGGGCAAAAAACAGTGGGGCTCATCAGTCAGACACTACAGGATGTTTTTGTACTGGATTCAAAAACTGACCTGCACTGGATGCCCAGTAAAGCCCTTAAGAGGCATAAGCTGAGCAGGGTACAGTTTCCAGTCATCTTCAGCTCAAAGAGTTCTAGATCTGTGTCAGGGATCTATGTGCTTAACAATCCTTGAAAGATTTTTTATAAATCTAATGACTTTTTGCATTTGTGGCAAAGTCCTGCAGCAGTGAACTACCAGCTTCATTCAAAGCCTTTTGTTTAAAAACATTTTTACTAATGCTGAACATGCTTCTGTCATTTGGTATTTCTTGATTATCATTTTAGAAGTACCAGCTATTCCTAACATTATTTTTTAAAAATACTACTCAGACTCTTTCGGACTTCTACTATATCTCACTTCTGTGATCTCTGTGATCTCTTTTCCAGCTTTAGTAGATCTATTTAGTTTTACTCTTATAGAAGCCTTTTGATATTTTTGTTCAACTTTCCTTCCTTTCTCAGTTATACCTTCTCTAACTCTACCACATCCGTTTTGAGATGAAGAACATCTGAACTTGCATAGAATTCAGGACATAAACTAAGCTACCAAGCAGTGTCACATAACTTGCTTGTCATTCCTTTCCCAATTATCTCTATTCTTAGTCAAATTTCTTTGACTGTACTGAGCATGAGAATTTTTTTTAATTTTTTTTTATTTTTTTTAGAAATTCTGTGATAACCCCAAAACCTCTTTTTAATGTGCAAATAATCCAGAGACCATCATTATCTATGTACATTTAGGATTAGTTCTCTCTCCCTCAGATGCATCACTTCAGTGTTGAACTTGATTTGCAGTTTTATCACACATTCATTCAATATCCTCTGCAACTCTTCTGTCTATACTCAGTGTCATTATCTTCATTAAGAACATCAGCAGAAGCTGACACCGTCCTACCTACCCCCTTTTTCAGGTAATTTATGAGTATGTTTAACAGAGGAGATACCTTTACCTTACTCTAAATGAGCTCCCTGATTCCTTGCAGCGATTCCGTAAGAGTTAATCTACAAGTGATTAATGTAAATGACAGAAACTCTTGTTTCATGTCAGATTAGTTGAGAGGCTCTGATAAGTGACATTGAAAAAGCTTTAAAAGATCCAAGCCAACTATATCAACTGCAGGTGTGCATTAAACACATCATAGCTAGTAGGTCAAAACAGGTGATTCTCCCACTAGATTTAGCATTGCTGCGACCTGACCTTGAATACTGTGTGCAGTTCTGGGCTCCACAACATAAAAAGGGTGTTAACGTGCTTGACAGTGTCCAGAGGAGGGCAATAAAGCTGGTGAAGGGGCTGGAAGGCCACTTGAGTTGCATAGTCTGGAGAAAACAAGGCTCCAAGGCGGCCTCTCTGCTCTCTGCAGCTTCCTGAGGACGAGAAGCAGAGAGAGGTGCCGGTCTCTGCTCCCTGGGAACCGATGGCAGTTCACAGTGGAACAGAACAAAGCTGCATCAGGGAAGATTCGGACTGGACATTAGGAAAAATTTCTTCACCAGGAGGGTGGTCAGACACTGGAATAGGCTTCCTACATCGGTGGCTGATGGCCCAGTGGCTAGTCAGTGTTCAAGAGGTGTTTGGATAATGTCATCATTAATATGCTTTAACTTTTGGGTAGCCCTGAAGAGGTCTGGTAGTTGAAAGGGACATAAAAAAGTCATCAAGTCCAACTGAACTATCCTATTATATGCCATCATTATGCAGGTAATCAATGACTCCTTAGTATACCCAAACAAAAGAGTGATTCAATAATATGAGACAAATAAGCATGAGCTAATTTGTTTCTAACATGTTTGGGCTCTAATGACTCCCCTCTAGTGTAGGAGAGTATAGTTACTCCTACACTCAACCTGATGGAACAATAGTTGTTAGCTTATTGAGTTACTCACTTTCCCATATTTAGTAGAATTTTTGCAATGGAACATTTTTTCATATTGTAACATGAAAAATAAATGTTTCTAAATCTCTCTCAATCATTGGTTTCAAAATTTAGTATAACAGTGACCATTGAAGATGATGCCAAGAATTTACAATGTGTTGGCTCACCACAACAGGTAATCCTTCTCCATGTCTCCAGCATGCGAAATGAGACAGTTTCTTTTGACCACGTTATAATAATTTGCAATGCTCAGGCTGCTGGTAAAGACAGCTTTTTACAATATGTAGATATTTTTGTCAACCCTTCTGCCACCTACAATGTACAGAGTACAATAGCAGTCCATTTTCATGTGACACCTAAGAACTAGACCTAGCTTAAACTCCTTTCCCCTTACTACTTCCACAAGCAAACTTCAATTTTAATGGCAATGTCTCAGCGATGTCACAATGCAGGTGATTCTCTTCTTGCAGCCCACACTGCAGGTCTGTTGCTTAAAATGTGGCATATTACAATTGTTTACATGTCACAATGTACCCATCTTCTAGATTTAATCAAGTATAGCTCAGAGAAGCTTGTGCCTTGTGCCACAGAAGGGTGCCAAGAGGTGATCAGGACTTCATTACTGCCCACAGGCTTGAACCAGAAGCCTAAAAGATAACTTCCTGTGTAACAGCAATACAAAAAAGATTCTAACAGGAAGATTACTGGTGGGATTAACAGCAAACCTGAAACAAAAATATTCAAGTAGAATGCCTTTTAGACATATTTCCTCAAACCTGTTTCTAACTACAGAAGTATTTTCTTACACAGCCAACACCCAAAGTCAACCCTGATGAAACTCTCCAGTAAATTATCATGGCCTGACAAGCTTAGAACAGTACCTAACTCCTTCCTATCCCAATCTCATATGAACAATTCTTCTGCAGTTGAAATGTAAATGTAGATGAGTACCTTATCTTCACATAGCAGAGAGAACTAATCATCTTCAGTCTGTCATATTCTATACAAGATCCTGGAAAAAATATATATGTATGGATGCATACAGTGCTAACAAGGCTTCTTGGATGCACTTGAATTTAAGTTGCATTTTACTTTTACTACAGCTATGTATTTTTCCATAAAGAGTATAAACATTAGATACAATTGCTAAGTGTAATGTGTTATTTGATAGCTCCCTAGAGAAAACTTGTAACAGTTTTACATAAGTCAACTGAAGCCTTAAAGCAAGTTTCTGGCATCTGAAAAAATATCCTCTGTACAATTATAATTACAAATTCAGTTCTCCAGAAACATCTGACTAAAGGATCTTAATAAGCAACTCTAATGAAAGCTGAGTGTCATGACATCCAGTTTACAGACTTGAAATCGTGTAGCCTTGTAGATACGAGATGTACATCATACCACTCCTTCCATGACACCTGTAGAGTTTTCATGGCATTATCTTCACAGAAACTTTTAAGAGGATAACTAGTAAAATGATAAGTCATTACATCTCACAATACAGACTTCAAAAAAGCACATGGACCCAACAAAATGTGAGGTTTAGAGAAGAAATCTCAACAGATCGTATGCAAAAGTGGACCAGAAGCAATACAGGAAAAGGCATCATGCTGAAGACAAAATACACACACACACAAAAAAAAGGCATTATAAAAAACAAAGTTTTGGTTTCATTTATTTTTATTGTGCCAATCAGAACAGAAGATACACAATGTGTTTATATATACGTACACAAGTACACACAATGAAAATCTTTTCAGCACATCAAAATTCAACTCTCCTAGGATAACAAATGAGCAGCCTCCTGCAGCTCCGAAGGGGGTTCCTATAATGGCCTCATTTTTACCCATCAAAACGTGTATCTAAGGCTGACATTTTTAGTAATGCTCTTAAAAAAAAAAAAAAAAAAAAAAAAAAAAGGAATCCTGGAATCCTTTTTGCTGACTTTCTGTAACAATCTATGACCTGAAGGTATTGCAGAGTACCTACAGTAAGACTATTTCTTTTAGCTGGAAAATAAAAATGGTATACAGAAATAAGTAGTAGTGACAATAACACAATGACAGAATGGGTCATAGATTGAGTGAATTGCCAAAAATTACTTTTTTTTTTGTAATAAGGTCATAAAAACTAAGATTCCATGCAACTAGAAGAAAGGTTGAGAAGATCCATTAACTGAATTCCCTGGAGTAGTTTCAGTTACTTCCACAGTACTAAAGTAACTATGGAAATGGCATCAAAGTTACATTAATAGGAATAACAACTCCTTAGTGGATCATTCTGATTAAATGCATGGTCCTGACAATCTGAATTCATCCACAGAAATCAAGCATCCAAAAAGTAATAGTTGCAAAGTTCATATGATCTCAAGCAAGCAGTGAAAGCTTGATTACATTTGCTAAAATAAACTCACATCATCAAATCTAGCCACTGAATTTAACATATCCATATAGGAAATTCTTATAGTGGTATCAATCCTATTATCTCATATTTACATGTACTTTTAAAATTGTTTCAGATAATTATTTTTTTATTTTATTTCAGAGTGAATTTCTCTTGGCTATCAAGTTAAACACTAAATGAACTTGAAGATCATTGCACATTGGGATGTTTAGCTGCAATTCCAGTATGAGCATTAAATAAGTGAAGCTCTTCTAATAGTATTGCAATTAAAATTACAGAAACAATCTCTAGCATGTATGAAATTGTGAAGCACACATTGAACAAGAGATTTTATTCAAACATAAAGGGAGTCATGTGAGTGTTTAACAAATTACTGTACGTGACAGCATAAAATTAAGATGACAGAAAAAAAATGATATGGTGACACTACCTAACATGTTTTTCACCTGCTATTTCAATACATATTGAATTTCTAAGACACAGAATATTAAACTCTATAGAAATTATTCAAGACTGTGGAACTTTCCAGGAGCAATAATCCATAGAGAAAACAATGGAGTTTTCCTGCACTTTCAGACAAAAAACATCCTTAAGTCCATAGAAGATTGTTATTTTCATTTTCAGACACCCTCAAAGAGCCAAGCCTTCATTTTAATGCAACATTTCTATAGCAACTAGCAAGTTAGCTAAAAAGGAGCTGTACCACCACCTTCAAAGAGCCAGCCTAAAAAAAAGTGATGTGGACAGTAATCAAACCTAGCTGCCGAAGACTGCCCAGGTACCCCAAAAGCATAACAGAATAGCTTCAGTCTCAATCTAGAATAAAATTAAAATGCTATGAATATACAGCACTTAATCCTATTGCCAATGTCCCAGTATTTTTACATTCTGGAATCTCAAACCTACAGAAATAAAATTTTCTGTGGAGAGATAGGGAGGGTGACCAGCCTTCACCTCACTGCAGCTGTCTTAAAAATAATCATCGGTCCTTGTCTGCAGAAATTCAGATGCTGGGGGTCCCCTTTCCCCCCAGGCTCTCCGCCCAGGGCGGCTCCCCCGAAAAGAGAGAAAACAAAAGATTATATAGCTCTGTTTCCTACTTACAGGAAGCCCCACATTAAGTTTAAGTTTAAACTTAAAATTTTAAGTTTTGACTCACAGCAAAACATAAAATACTGGTTTATTTATAAGTAGTCTATATTGTTTGTCTGAACCTGATTTTTTTTTTTTTAAAAAAAGAACTTGCGTCAGTGCTTGAAAAAAATCTGAACTATTCTGATAAATTTAAGGTCATAGAAGTAGAATTGTGCTGTACTGATCAAACAATAATACTTAAAGCAAGATTTAGAGTATTAACTACAGTTAAAAATCAAGACAGATGAGTTTCCTATTTTTCAATTTGCTCATCAACCCTTTTTAAAATAATAACTAATGTTAAGCAGAAGTTATGTCTGCCTATATGTAAGAGTTTTGGGTTGTTTGCCTTGTTAATTCCAAATTTGTTCCAGTAGATAACTGAACAATCAAACAAGATACGTTTACAACATCCCATCAAAGCCAACTGAAATAGTGACATTTATAGGTTAAAAAATTAGAATACTGGACCCTAAGCCTTCTCCCAGTAATTAAGGTGCAAATTGGGATTAACTTCCCTGAAGCCTACAGAATGATGATACCAAAAATAAATAAGTAAATAAATAAACACAAGGGGGAAATTAGGCCCTTAGACAAAATTCATTATTTCCTTTCCAAGCATAAGACTTACAATTCCCAAAGCTCCACACAAAGTAAAACTGTGCAGATTAATAAATATACAGCTGAGCTTCACATAAACACTTGTGAATCAATTAAACTGTCATATTATTTGGACTGAGAAAAACTTGTACAACCATTCTTAAACCAAAGTGAAATTGCAGGTGCCAGTGTTCAACAAAACATAACCTTTCCCTTTAAAGGAAAAAAAAAAAGCCATTATTCTTAACTAGTAGGGTTTGCATAAAATATTAGTACAGTTTTCAAAAAAAATCAGGTAGTAGATAAGATACTTAAAAAATAAACACATGCTAATTCACATAATTTTGACAAATAAAACTCTTTAAAGGGTAACGTTCATACCCATTACCTACCCTATGCTAAGACAAAATAATTGGAGAGTGTGCCAGAAATAACATGGAAGTTAAGCCAATTTCCAGTACACAGTAGCCCAATAGGCCTCCTATAGTCTATTATTTTATTGAAGAATATTTATTACAGCCCTTCAAGGGGGGAGGAGCAGTGGGGGAGGGCCTTCCCAACCACCAAAAAGTACACAGAAAAGCATGCAAAAAGTTACCAAGAGTCAGTACAATTCAGTAGACACTACAGTAAGGCACAAAGAGTGTCTCCTGAATGAATCTGAAATATAAAATTGCAGCTTTCCCTAACCCTTGCAAAAAGAAGTAAAACGTATTTCAATGAATAATACATTTTTGAGTGCCCCATGGTTTTATTATAGAAAATAAACACAGTAACATATGGTACATTTTTTCATATTTTCCCTTTCTACTGCCATACTACTATTCACAACATTAACACAGTTCTGTTGGCTCATAATAGTTATTTTAAGCTGCATATGAGGCAGTCTACCTCCACCACATTCAAGAACACGACACTCCTTTCTTCTTCCACATACAGATACAGAGAGAAATAATAACTGAGCAAAACTAAAGGCAGAAAGATACATCAGGAGTCCTCTTATCAAATATTTTACAATTCTTCACTTCCAGAAGCTTGCTTTTACATATGTTTCTACTCTGTAATTCACAGGGAAAGTGATGGCAATATTTCTGAAACCAATAGACCCAACAGTTACATCTCCTTTAAGCAAACTAATGCTGTGTTCAGATTTGCACAAAGACATTCTCCACCTCTGTAGGCAACCTCAGGCTCTAAAAACACGCAAGTTCTGCAAGGCAACAAGCATTACAAGTGAGCTGGAAGAAAGCACTGGAGAATGAAAGAATAGTACTTAACTGAAGCCAGATAAATGTCAATACCTGGCAAAAAGTACACGAAGTGGGAATAAGGAGTAGATAGGAAGAGATACTAACTATGGGGCATACAAGCAACACTGAAATGAGATATAGAAAAGCATATAACAAAAGGTCCTCAAGAAATAACAAGCCTAGAGGGAAATAACATTGCAGGTGTGGAAAAGTCTGACCTGGAAAATGGCATGACGATACAACCGGGGAAGAAAGATGGGACCTGAAAGTGTAGCGAGTACATGAAGAAATTATCAAAATAAAAAAGATAATGCAGTTATCAAAGTGAGCACAAATGTAAAAGAGAAACCCAAATTCTACATCTGCAAACACACAGCATTAAGAACAGCTTGGGCAAAAGAAAGCAGAAAGAGGAACCAACCAGCCTTTTGTAAGTCTGACTTTGGAAGCTGATGTTTTTACCACATCAAAAATGCAGCAATAAATGTAACCAAAACCCCTGAATGTGCCAAAAGTATTTTTTCCCCAATCTGTCCAAGAAAATCTGTATACTTCATAGGCAGCAGCTGTCTTCTGCTATGGGTTTTATATCACATTACACAATGGGGCACTGGTTGGCAAATCTGACTCACTTCGTTAAATAAATATTAAATAAAATTAATACTGTACTATTGTTGAAATACCAATTTTAATTGCAAGACTTCAACCCTTTTCATTTCTTTGTGAAACAGACAGAAATTTTGCTGGAAAAAGAAGGACCAAAAGTAGTTAGCTTTGGCACATTGAAAACTGGCACCAGAAGCTGATTTTTTTTTGTTTTCAATTTTATCACAAAGACAAATCTATGAATTCAAACAATCTATGAAGCAAAGACAGAGAAGCACTTAACTCTCTGGCCACTTCACCATTACGGAGTCTGAATAGCTTCCTCTAGGTCTATATATTATTAAACATATTTTGCAGCATGCTGCAGACAATAAATTAATAAACAACTCAGTCTAACTTCTGAGGCAGTATTACTATTGCTTCTCTTTTCTCTCTGCACAACCACCAAAATAACTGCATTGAAATAAAAAGGGAACGTACACAGAAATACATATATATATATATATATATTCATTCTTATCAGGAAAGGATTTTTAGGTACTTATTGAGAAGACAGTATTCACAGAAAAAGGTTTTTCAGATTTATCAGATTTTTTCAGATTTATTCAGATTTTAATGAATCAAGCACTGCTGTTATGTGACATATTATACCTCATATTTTGATAGAACTAAACCATATGGTTTTAAGTAGACTATTTTATGAATTGAACTGCTGACAATGAAAAAGCTTTCCAGATATGCCGTCGGCACTACAATAAACTGAAATTTTAAAGCAATTTCCCACATACTAAAACAAAAATATCACTATACTTGCTTGCTGTACGGAAGTTTCTTTATATATAAAGAAACCATATGTATTATTTATCTTTAAATAGAAAATACAGAGTTCTATAAAATTGTTTCCATAGGTTGATTCAAAATATTGCCAGGAACGATGTCAGTAGAAGAAGCTTTTAAAGAGATATCCATAAACAAAAGCTCCAATAAATATTCAGGTCTCATACAGATAACTTTCCAGAAGGGCTTCATTTATATTGATAACAGAAGAGTTAGGTCAAACTTTCTTAGTATTATTTTAAGAGAAAATGGACAGGGCATGCCTGATACATAACATGTAATCAATCAGCAGCCTTCTTCCACCAGGTTACTACACTGGTACACTTCCATGACTGTGAAAGGTTAAATGCTACAGAGTATGCACTTCAGCTATTAATTACTTTTTCAAAATTTTTATTTTAGGATGGAATTTTGCAAGACCTAAGTAGAATTTCACAGCACAAATTCACTAATTCAAGTCAGACAGATCTGCTCTCAGTTTCCTTCGACATTGTCCACAATTCCCCTTCAAACCAGTAAGTACAAGCTTGCACAAACTAATTTTAAAATGAACATTCTTCTCTATCTCAAAAGAATATATATCAAACAGTGTCATTGTACAATTAGAATTCACCCCAGTTCAAGAAATGAGAAGCCAGGGCTTTCATCTTCCATACACCCCTCCATTCCCATCGTACTTCATATCGTGATTGGGTTCATATTGCAGATATGCTCAGCAGTTCCCTCACTGCCTGCTCTTAGATTAGTTTTTACCTTCATCGAGGTAGAAGCAGCAGTTAAAAGATGCTTAGAAATTACCAAAAAAAAACAAAAATCACAAATTTTCAACTCACTCCCATTTTCATAACAATAATAGCTTCATAAATATTTTTAAACCATAGCCCTCGTCTCTGAAGGTACACTCATGCAGTAACAACAGACGTGGTTTTACGTCACAATTCAGTGCGTACTAAGAATTATATAAGTGGTCTCAGGGTACAGTGAAATCAGTTATGGGTGCACATCTAGCATAGCACAGTATGTCTAATGAAACAATTTCATTGATTACTTAGATTTTAAAAATAAATATTTCTTTCATCATGTTGAACATTGTTTTAAAATAAGGTAACTGCTTAAAATAATCACTTAATATTTTTGGATTACAAATGGATTATATACTGCCAATTACGTTCAGATATTGCCTCCTTTTTGCCACCTTTCCATAATAGCCAGAACATCTCAAAATGAAGCAGACAAAACCCAGACTTTTTTCCTCTCACCAAAATCACCTTCACAAACAACATAAGCCCTCAGCTGACATTCAGCTTCTGGCAGAAGGCCAGCCTGGGCACATGCCAGCAATACAGCAGCGTCCGCAGCTGGAAGCTCTGCCTTCTCACCCATTCTGCACGAAGGCTTTGCCAACGTGGCGGCTCTCTTTGAGCAGCCACAGCAACAGAAGCAGCCAAGTGCATGTGTGCTCCAGCAGCACGGCGAAGCTGGCAGCTGGAAGGTGACAAAAGTTTGGGTGATAAAATTCCATAGTGGTAGACGTGACCTCACCCAATAGAATCCAGCTGGGACCACAGGATTTGACCCACTGAATATGCAGCTCTATCTCCACCCAATTAAATGTCCGAATGAAATATATTGCTTTGGTTTGTTACAAGAAGTCAGCCATGTAGTTAAAATTAAATAAAACAAACTGCACAATGTAAAGGAAAAAGTTTAATTAGTATGTAAGATATAAAGCTAAATCTGCAGAAATACTCCCTGTTTCGTGTTGGGGAAATTACTCCAGGGATTAATTTGTGTACATATTCACAACCATTCTTCCAATACAGTCAATAAATTTTATTTTATGAATCACTGTTCTCATCTGGGCTAACACAATTAAGTACTCAAGACAGAACAGTAGGTGTGCTAGTGCTAATTAATATTCTCCTCAGGTGAGCAGTTTCCTTGTGTCTCCAGTACACCTGAGGCTGATATTAATCCAGATAACTTGGCATGTCTCTGAAATTACTAGATAGGCATTTAGGATCACATTTGTTTTCATCTGGGTGTGCCCTCACCAGCTTTCCCTGCACTAGTACTTAAGTCAGGACATGGAGCTTTGCTTACTTGCAACCAGCAATTTATCTAAATAAGTTTCAGTGCGCCCCATCTAATCCACAACATTTAAAAAGTCATTAACAACATGATTTGAGTTAATCTCTTCAGGAATCGGACTACTTAACAGAGTTGCCAAAAGATCAATTCAGTAAAGATCTGATTGTACAAGAAATGCCTTACACATACAATACTTTATATATCTATAATATAGCTAAGGAAAACCCTGAAAAGGTAATTCTGGCTGATTCTCTATGCCAGCTACATTTTTCCTCCCTTTAATTGCCTTATTATCCCTTTGCCCACTGACAAAGCATTAGCAGTAGCTTTTTAAAATATGGGGGCTTTTTGTTGTTTTAATTTTTACAATTCCAACCTCTCTCAGTCGGTAGGCCAAGAAATTCCTCTTTCAAATGCTGGGGAATAAAGTCCACTTTCCCTACAAGTTTTTGGTCTTTTTCTCCTAAATAACAGTTTAATGAGGCTTCAGAAATAGTCTTATGTTTCTCAGTTATGTTATTGATGAATGTACCATAGGAAAACGTGTACAATTTTTTTCCTCACGTTTTAAATTTGTTACATTAGCATACTCTCACTGTGTACAAAACTCTGTATAACTGTACACACAGGTAGGAAGTTGTACTAACAAGGAACTAATTCCAAATCCTTAGTTGCTCTTTTAAATTAACCATGTGGAAAATACCAAAGTGTTTAATTTCAAAGCCAATAGATTTTGCTTTAGTAAATTAACTCTGGGTTTTCTTAGAAAAATCATCCAATATTCAAAAAGGAGAAAAAGATAGAGTAAAATCCTCTAATTTACTGTTTGTTGAAAAAAAAAAGCGTAGTTAGAGTTTCTTTTTTAAAAAACTAATACCTTAATAAGATAATTGCTTCAGATGGATAAAAATAGAAATCTGATTTATCATTACAAAAAGTGCTTAACTTTTAACTTTAAAAAAAAAAAAAAGGCAGATTTAACACATTCCAGAAACTTTCAGTTACTTCTGAATGTAAACCTTCAAAGAAAATGCAGGACGACTTTGTACTACATTATTTCGTAGCCTCAGGACATGCTTTCTAGGATGAAAGATATCAGATCATACACTGTTTAGAGACCTACAAAACTTCTACAGATACTGCTGTTCCTAACAAGTTTAATTGCAGAGAAACTGTTCATTTTACAGGCTCCTTTAGATGTCTTGGCATGACTACATATTCAGTGTTTTTGCTGTCCCAGACTAGCCACAGGTCTCTCCTAAGGAAGATGATTTTAGGTCTGCACATTTCATACAGTGGATGCTGCTTTGTACACTTGCTCAGCTCCAGAGAACAAAGATCTGTATTTTCTTAAAATAAACAAATTAATTAATAATTAATTTTAAAAAAGGACACACCTTAGGACTTTCCACACTTTTTGCAGTTGTTTGATACAGCAGCCACCTAAGTACAAATTATTGCTTAGAATTTTAAGATAGAAATTAAAAGTCTCAGAAATTTCAACAAAACAAGATCTTACAACTCAAAACAGTTCAGAGAATGGAAAAGGTACGTTACACAAGACTAGAAGAAAAAACAAACTAAGATAGCTAAAAAAAAAGCAACAAAACAGACTCCCAGTAAATAAAGCATCAGTCAGTGTTTAAACTACTTCTGTGAAACAAGATATTTTTGTCTCACAAAGGAGGAGACTGGAACTGCCAAAGGCTGCAAACCATCTAATGGAAACCCAGAACAGAGATACCTAAGAGTCACAGCAGCCAGTGTAAAAGAGGATTTCAGCTAAGAGATATCTGAAAAGTGCCTCCATATTTCTGTGATATTTTGATAAGAGTCAGAAAATACATCTTATTATTTTGATCCATTTCATTGCAAATCATGATATATCGCCCATACTTTATGTAGCTGTGTTTCAGCTTACAGAATGCAGCAGCTCACCATAAGGGACAGATATGCTGCAAGGGATGTGAAAAGACATCCAATATGCTCAACCAGCAGCTATTGTAGACCTTTTGTGTATTTATTGATATCAAAGGAATTTATTATCAAGGGGAAAGCAAGCTTAGACATAACTAGAAATTTGGTCAAATAATAGTCTTTATCTATTTAAGATTTTAAAAGCTGAAATAAACTAGTAAGTCTTCCTGTTGAAGACTTCAACTCCTGTCCTGTTCTTTCCACCATTTTTAAACTGTTAGGTTTCAGTGTCTGGCTTGATGCAAGAAACAAAATTAGATAGCTCCTGTAAATGTTACTTCCTTGCACAGAAAACCACATTTTAATACAGGAGTGACTTTATTGCTTAACTAACAGGCTTTAAGCTTGTAATAGTGCAAGATGTTCTTTGTCACAGTTTATAATCATAAGGTTAAAAATGCCCCCTACAACTAAGGCAAATCTGACCTATAGCTATCTGAGATTATACAGTATAGTAGGATATAATAGGAATATTTAGGAATCATAAACATATTTTTCCATAGCTTCTTTCATTATTATATGAAAATGCAAGTCTGATAATGATGAAAGTCTTTAAAAAAATCAAATTAGTGATGAATATTGCATTTTTCAATTGTTAATTACTTTATCAGCACGCATTATGGACTCAAATGTATATTTTTAGTGCTTCTGTTGGTAGACATTAATATTGTTCTATTGCTTTAAAGGTTTGCAGGAGATTGTACTGTACCTTTTTACCAAAATTTCCCTTTTGGATCTTTGTTTTTCACCCTCAGTTATGAGAAAATGATTGGACCGAAGTTCTGAAAAAGCAGCCTACACATTTAACATTAAGTTGGTTTTAGTTCACTAAAACGTGAACTAAAGTTTACATAAGCTTTTGAGGTTGCAGCAAAATTAAGCTGTTCTTCTGTGTTCCCTGCACAAAATGAAAAGGAACAACCCACATCTCAGGGCAAATCCACATCTGTTCTAAGTCAATCTGGTTAATTAGATTTAAATAATAACTTGAGAAAGTGGCAGACAGCTTATCAAATACAGAATCAAACAATGTATCCATAGTCTAGCCAGAAGACTAAAACAAAGCAGGTCAAATGACAACCAGGTTGAAATTAATATTTAGACTATAGCTATGATGCCAAGTAGGGCATTTTGTCTCTGAAGTATAGATATTTAGGTAATAGCCAGACTTTCTTACCTATTTAAAAATGATACCCTCCTTCCTCAAGAGGAAAAAGATTACTGCAATTCTGTTTATGAAGTCTGATTGCAATTCCTCAAAGGAAACTTTTTGCCTTTGTGCATGATGCTCTCTGCAACAGAAGCTGCTGGGCTGTTTGTCTCAGTTTCCGTTTTTTCCCCCTGACAGATGGCATCCCTCAATTTTATTACTGGTTCAGAATTGCCAATAGTTATCATTAAAAAAGTATCGGGTTCACCATCGAGTGCACAGAGAGTTTGGAACTCTACTCTGAACAAGGAAGCCTAGAAATGCATCTTGTCAGAGTTTCATTTTGAAGGCATTGAATTGTCCTACAGCATGATTCCAAGTCATCATATATATATATACACACACATCTATATATATATATATATATATATATATATATATGACAAATAGAAATAGTAAGGATAAGGAACCTGGTACACCAATAAAAGTATTTGTTTTCAACTGATATATAACCTCTTGGTTGATATTCTTGTATAACCAAGAGTTAAATCTTGAACTTTTAAATACAGGATAATATTAGTAAAAGACTAATGTAAATATTTATTTAGTAAAATGTATAGTAGTTTTGAAGGTCAGATTTGGGTTCAATTCTGCTGATATTTAATCATGAAATCCCTTATGGCACAGCAAGAAGCCATACAACTAAAATAGTGGGAATCATTCTCTGAGCTGATGGTAAGCTGATGTGGTATTTCACACTATAAGAAAAATCAAAGTCTTGGTCTCCAAAGAATAAAAATACTTCTGTAACTGATGAAACCACATGTAAGTGATCTGATGGCAGAAATCGATACTTAAAAGCAATGTAGAATTGAAATTTGTATGCTTAGAAGCTACGAAACTTTTGACAATAGTATTTCTGAACTTCAAGATTTAACATAGATCCAAGAAGCTAAAAACAAAAAGAGTATGTTTATTCAGTGATCACTTCCATCTGCCCATATATAACAGAGCATGAATTTCTTTAGCTGCTGTACAGGGTTTTCTGTTTCTGAGAACTGTGGTGCCTTAATTCCAGAAATTCAGAAGTTACCTAATTCATTTGTTTCTTAACATACTCAGCATAACGATAGCTGAATTATTTTTAACATTTCAGTACAAAAAATTGAGACACTACACTTGCATTAGGAAATATTACTGAGGCCTTCAAACTGAATGATGCAGGAAACTAAAAGAAAAACAAACTAAAATTGAATAGCACTTCAGAAGTAAGACTGTAAGACTGTCCAGAATTGCTTAACTCATTGCCTGGAAACTATTCTATTTGAGGAGCCGATCACTGAAGCAAAAGAAACCACCAGAAAAGTCTCAGAAAATTGAACAATGGTAAAAACGATGTGCTCTCAATTTAAGCAGATCAGGAGAATTGCTTCATATACAAGAATTATTATCTGAAATACAAAGCTCAACAGTATAGTTAGGCATAGTCAAATTCTAAAATACACCTACTCCTGCTAAAGTCATGTATTTAAGTATGTTGTTAACTTGTAATTCATTTCCTTATATGTTGCAGTAAGGGTTCAACAAGGCTTTGGCCCAGAACAGGAACAACTAAATGCAAGCATGCAGCTTTGTTACTTAGAGCATTTATCACCAACTGCTCTATTAACCCCAAGATTGTTAACTGATGATTTGGTAAATTGGATTGTGAACCACAGAAGTGTGTAGTTACTCACTCTAGCATGCCAATAGGAGGGATATTAGAATTTGTGAGCCTTCCTATGTAATCTGACAATGACACAGCTGGATTCTCATGAATTCCCACATTTTTGCTTCTTTTGTTTTGTATGAGTTCATGGAATTATAAGTTGGTTTTGTTTTTGTTTTTTGTTTGTTGGTTGGTTTTTTGTTTTGTTTTGTTTTTCCCCATATAATTTCTTGAAATTCAGAAAAACTTATCTTATCTTAGCTTGACTTCCAGGACTTAACTGGAAGTTACAGTCTCACCTCTAAACTATAGAATCAACTCCCTTCTGCAAATACCATCTTGACTTGAGTATTGGGTTTGCCTTAACACAACTCTTTTCATAATTTCTGATCTTAATTGTCAGTAAACACTGGAATCGGACTCATCAAATGAGCTAATAACTAAATAGGAATGCAATGCCTAGTGAGAGCCACCTCCAAGGATGCTCAATATCAACAAATGAAAGTTAACAATCACAACTTCTAACCTCGTATAACTGGCAGGAATTTCTTGTTGCCCCACATACATCTCATCTCAAAACAAGTGCAAAGGACGGCACAGAAGGCCTGGAAGTACAATACTAATACTGGGGTTTCTGTCTTTTCATAATTTGAAATTCCAACCAGATCTAGAACTCTTAAAAAAAAAAAAAAAAAAGCACCACAACCCACCAGCTGCACACACACAAAATGATTCCTCAAACTGCTGCATGAAACTTGCAAAAGCAAGCCAAGTCTTCTAAACTACAGGTGATACAATACCAATTAAAATAAATGAGGAACTATAGCAGTCAGTCCCTTGATACACACACAAAAATAAGTTCTGAAGATGTTCTTATAGTTTCAATAAGCTACACATCTTACTGTGTTTTATACAGAAATGTCGAAATTTATCATCTTAAAATATACTTCAAAATCTTATATTAAAAGAATTGAATTAGAAAAAATTAAGAATAAAAAGAAAAAAGCAAGGAAGGAAAAAATCAGAATAGAGAGGTTTAAAGAACATAAGCACCTTAAATAGAAAAAGGACATCTTCCCATATTTTTTCAGCAACTTGTTTATTCCCAGATCTATCATGTTTCCAAATTTCCATTCAGCGTACAAAAGTGAAGATCATTAATCATTCAGCAGTTCAAAATTTCTTATGACAGTAACATCTGTAATACCATTAAATCGGGGAAAGAACATACAAACAAGTTTAGAAAGAAGTTTAAGAGAGAGAACTGCGTGAGCTATTAGACAACACGTAGCTCCCAATAGGCTAACTAGACACATCTTTCAACTTAAACACAAGTAGACTGTGATGCTTAGGCTCTACTGAAAACCTCCATATGCTCTGTAATAAAGCCATGCTGGCGAAGCAGAGAATATTCCTTTAGAAACAGTACCACTAAAGCAATTCTTCCATATAACATGATCCCATCAGAAATCATTCACAAGGTACAGATAATTGGGCATTAGGATCTGGTACACTTCTATGATGCCATCAACCAATCCAATAAATTTACCATTTTGTTCAAGTAAGGATTTTGGAGTAAGAGCATTATTGTGTCACAATGAAGTCACTTTAACAACAGCAAATTACTTTCTTTACATCTACAAATAAGAATAGTCCTACAAATTCTTTGAAAAAACTCTCATAGGAGTGAGATACAGCATTTCAGTTAATAGCTGAGTATGATAACTTCAGTAAAAAACAAGTCACACACATCCTTTGATTCCCTCTTGCATTTGTAACCCACACCACTTGGAGAAACGTGGCACATGTAAAACAACAAACTAATAAAAATGCGGTCTAAAAGGGTGTCAGAGACTTCCCCAGTTATTTATAGGTGGTCAGCTTCTTGATTTAAACTGTTTTTAGACAAAACTATATCTTATATTTTAAAAAGCATGAGCACTGACTGTTTCACACCAAAACCGCAATGGCAGGTTGTTTGTGAGATATAACAAGATGTATGCACATTTTCCATAAATTGCAGTGCTTTCCTTCAACCCAATCTTCTGCTGCAGCTTTCTTTCAAAGTGGGTTTTTTTTTTCTTCTCCTAATAGACATTTATGTTCATCTTTCTTATACTACTAATTCTTCAACAGAAAATCATTTTTACTGACCTAAGAGAAGACACTGATATCTCCCAGAGAGTCATAATGCAATAGTGGTATCTTGTGAGAGTGTAAGCTATAAAGTGTATTTAAAACCTATATTAAGAAAGAGTATCTGCCATGGTTCAGCAGAAACATATTCTCAAAACAGCATATAATTATTCTGTCATAACACTTTGTTTCTGTCATTATATCTTTAGACTAAGCTGCTCAAAAGCAGAAATCTGCAACAGTAGGAAATAAAATACCAAGAAAAATACCAAGAAAAAAAAAAAAACACTGAGCAGAAATTTCTGGTCTACTGAGCAGTATAACATCACCTTATCCTGAGAACAGTTGTATTCTGACATAAAGAAAAAGAGGACAAAGAGTACTGTCTAACATTTAAGCAGCGTATACATCAGTAACCATAGTTCCAGTTCTGATATGTAGTTTCCCCATTTTTTCCCCAAAATTCTTCCAGGTCAGGTTTTCCTTGCAGAATCCCCTCCCCATCCTCTGCACCACAGAAAGATCTTTGCTTGGTTTCCTCACTACATAATTGATGATTTAACTATAGCTTTTTCACAGCCTCCCTGCAAACAACCTTACTCCAGAAAATTTGGCAGCCATGAACTCAGCATAGCCATTTACAACCCACAGTGGGTTTGGTCAGGTATGGGACAGAGCCACTTAAGCCCAAGAGTAAACTGGAATGACTTGTGCCTAGTACACAGTTCATGTGATTTGACAAATAAAACCTCTGGTAGGAAGGTAAAAGCGACTCACTTTTTTTTTTTTCCTGAATTGGAAACTGGTTATTAATTCTGTTGCAGAAGTAAAAATGAGTTTGAGAGTATGCTTAAGGACTAGAGAATTATTTCTTTCTTAAATACCTTTACCACAATAGAGGGAACCTTATTTCCTCCTACTGAAAGAAACTCCAGTTAAACAGAAGGTAACATTGCTCATAACAGCCACAGTATTCACAGCATCACTGAAGAGGAAACCATTGTTTTTTTATTATTATTTTTTGTAATTAAATGCTTGAGTTTGTAAAACTGACAAAAAACAAGTGGCCATGCTTGAGCGTGCAGAATTACTACCTCAAGGTAACACAGACCTTCAAGACTTAAACTTAAAAGTCAAAGAAAATGCAGTCACAGCTGAACAGCACAACAGAAAAGGGCAGGATAATACTGAGAGTGTGAGATGTGTAAATGGTAAAAATAAGGAGTTTATACAGACTGATTCACTCTTCTTGATCACACACAATCCTCCCAGTGGCCTTCTGCTAGCTGAGCTGAAAAACAGCAGCAAACCCTGTTATGTGCTTTCCAGAATTTTCTAACATCTGGTAAAAATGAATCAATGAATAAATAAGATGAAAATTCATACTTCATGACAAAATATATATACTAGACTTTTGCATGTAATAAAGTTTGTTCCTGCACATTTTAGAATTCCTCATCTGTTAAGATAATTCTTTATTAAAATAAAATGATTGCTTAGTTCTAGAAAAAATTGTATGGGAAATCTTCAAAGCTGAAAGAATTAAATTTGTTGTAAACACTATTAAGCCAGGATTAAAGAAAAAAAAAAACAGATTTTACCACTGCAGTAGAGGAAGAATGATCTTCCTCAAGTCACTAAAAAAACCTTCAGATTATATCAAGACAGAATAAAAACATTTATAGAGATTTGGAAATTAAGTGTCCATGGAAAACAAAAAGCAACACAAGAGCTAAAAAGTGCCATTGACCCGCCAAAGAAAACATAATTCAGTTACAAGGTTTGTACACTGCAGCCAGGTAACAACATCAGTACATACTTAAAACTGATTTCAGTATTTTCTCATAAGGCAAATATGCAAGAAAAAAAATAAATTCAAGTATTATTATCTGTACACATTGAGGTATGTCTGGAAAAAAAAAAAAAAAGACTGCTGTATAATATTCCTTTTTCCTTTCAAAAAACTACTTAAGTACAAAAGGCACTCAGTAGCATGGAGGTTTAAATGCAGAATTGAAGCTGCTGCCAGAATTTGAGAACCCACCATTAGCTCCGACTCTTGGCCACTCAACACTCTACCTGCTTTACACCAGCACCACAAGTGACAAGTCAATGAAGTGATCCAGTTGAAAATTAACCTAGAACATTAATGTAGCACATTAGGCTGACATACAAACTCCAACCAAATACTGGGAAAAGCAGCAGGAGAACAAAGAGCAAGACTGCTGGTTTGTTCAAAGATCAAGTGGCTTTGTAAGTGTCTGTGAGCCTCTCGCTAAAATCCAAAGACCTGCAGAAAAATAATGACAGCAAAGATCAGATGATATTAAACCACACATGTATCAAAGGAAGTAAGCTTTTGGGTTTGATTATTAAAACAAGGGGCAAATACAGGATGGAGAATGAGATAAAATGAAGCATTCTTTAAACAAAACTCCATATGCTGAATTATGCATTCCTAACAGATGACCAAAAGCTAAAGGAATGCAATGAAATTCCTAGTGATAGGACAATAGGGAATAACCTCAAGTTGAGCAAGGAAGGTTTAGGTTGGAAGTTAGGAGACCTTTCTTCTCAGAAAGAGTAGTCAGGCATTGAAGCGGGTTGCCCAGGGAGGTGGTGGTGTCACCGTCCCTGGGGGTGTTCAAGGAAAGGTTGGACATGGTGCTTAGGGACATGGTTTAGTGGGGGACATTGTAGGAGCGTGATGGTTGTACTACGTTATCTCAGAGGTCTTTCCAACCTTAACAATTCTATGATTCCATGAAATCCATAAAGCATGATTGGACTTTCTACAGACAGGCACTATTTACAGTGATATGTTTCATAAGATCACAAATTTTAAATTTTCTCAGTCCCAAGTGGACTGAGAAAGTGAACCTGAAATCATGCCAGCTGGACAAGGATGCCATTCTCCAACACTGGTGGATACATACAAAAACAGAGAATGAGTGTGTGTATGTGGCAGCAGGGGGAGGGAGAGGAGAGAGGAAGAAAGACACCCACACCGAGTGGTAATACAAGTCAGGACCAACTTGGTGCAAGGCAAAGATGCTTCATCTAACTACTACTTTTTTTTTTTTTTAACTGAGATGTGGTACAACATCTGAAATACTAAAAACACCCCACCATAGAATTTTGCCATAGAATTCCAAAGTTAATAAATATGGGATTAAATTGTATACACATGCAAATTTTATTCCCAGATTTATCACAAAAGCATAGTTCAAGGAATAGACAATAACGAGTAGATTCTACCTCAGACATTTGGAACAAGTTTATTTAATTGAACATATCTGGGAAACAAAGTTTTTGGAACTGTAATTTTTCAAATACAGTTTTCAGCTGGATTAACTCTCACCACTTTGTTGCAAAGCCATTGTGAAATGAAGAGGACTTACTAGTTGAAACAAGTATGGAAAAATATGTTATTAAAGATTATTTTACTATAAACTTGCAGAACCTTTCTTCTGATATTCTATTGCATGCTTAGCCATAGATAGCAGCAGTTCTCTTCACAGTGAAGCACAGCATTACACATGGCCTGAGTTCTGAAAAGGATAACAGCCTATTTAACCTAGGATTTTTAGTACTGGTGGCTTCCATTACTGTTTTATGGTTATACTTATACACTCAAGAAAAAACTCTTCTCTAAAATATTATATAGAAATATTTTTTCTTGGACTTGACCAAACTGACACTACTTGCTCACTTTGCAGTTCTGAAGTCAATCATAAATGCAGTGTAGTCAGGTGGAAAAGCCTATCATGAGTATTCTCATCTAATTATTCAAATTCTCATTCTGACAGCTTTGCCTCTTCAGGGAATGAACTGCCTGAACAGGATAAAGAATACTTTCTTAAGCAACTTTTGTGCTTTTTTCCCTGTAGTTCCCTCCTCCCCTCCTTAACTACACTAGGGAATCTGAAGACAGAAGTCTAATAAACTAAACGTACTACATTATTCACAGGGTTTAACAGTTATGCAGCTGTCCACACTTCAAGTGTATGAAATGTATATCCACATTTCAAGTAATCTCAGAATATACAAGCTATACATTAAATACAAACATGTTAAATAACATTAAATACTGTTCCCATACAGTGAAGGAATGTAGTATTCTCCGTGAGCAGAAAACATTCTGAATAGCAGCATATGTATAATTCTGTACACACAGTTATAGATATACTCTTACTTAATAAACCAGTAGGCTTTTGTCACACACCTATGCACTCAAAATTATGTTCAAGTTTGTATTAAAACTTTTGATTCATGTTTTGGTGTATATATATATATTTCATCTCCACCTGCAACTGTGGAAGGTGGAGAAGAAATCTCCAACTCTAGTGGAAAGTGTCCCTGACCACAGCGGGGGGCTGGAATTAGGTGGTCTTTAAGGTCCCTTCCAACCCAACCCATTCTGTGATTCTATGAACTGTATTGAGTAGAAATACATGATTTTAGGGCATTTTTTTCAGTAAATTATTGGTTTTGCTTTAATGGTAATTATTAGCTATCTGAAGTTAATATCACACAGAGGAAAGACGGTCTCAAAAATAACCTCACTAACAAAAGTATTCTTTCAGTCTTTTTACCTACAAATTGAAAAGATTTGCAGCATCAGTTTACATGATTTAAAACAAAATACATAGAAAATATTTATACTTAGTATTTAATTTTCAAAGCACAACCCATTGCCTCTTTCAATGCCATTTTTCTTTGATAAAGATATTTTGTAATTCTCTACAATTAATACTGTAGTCATTTAAATAGAAAATTCAGGTCTGTGCAAAAAGCAGACATTATTTCATGATTTACTGTAGCTCCTCTGAAGCTACATCTTAATGTGTGCTGTTTTCTCTCTAGTTTCTGCTGACCTTTGCTTTTCTTGGACAGAAAAGTGATGTGCTGGAGAACTCTCACACATTCAATTATAGATGGAACCAGAACAGAGATTACCTTACAAGACTTCAGTGCTCTTTGAGTCTCAAACACTGAAACATTTACATTGATTTGCCTCAGGATTTTCCTTTTGGCAAAAACATCATTTATTCCTTTCCCTGTAGGGTTCAAAGAGACCTTTCACATGAAATTGGCAGCCTTCTTTTCATGTGTTTTGTTAGCTTTGTATATCATCTTCAAGTGCCAAGAGTAAGAACAATAACTACATTGTGACAGATGCCTAGGGAAATTCAAAATATAAGTACAATTTCTCCCCCATGCAGGCCAAATATTCCCAAATTACTGAATTCAAAAGAGTTATTTGCTCCCACTAGATGCAAAAGTTATCTCCCTCAAAATATACAAAGAGCTCCTGAACATTGGTTTCCTTGCTAACTCAACTGAGATATATTCCAGCAATAAATTCAAGTAGCAGGTTCTATCTTGAAACTGACAGCTTTTTACAACTGACTCTCTGGCACCAGGGAAATACATAGTATTATAGTCAGGTACTGCATTAGACACCATTAAACAGAGGAAACAACAGGTAAAAATCAGAATTTGAACCTGCATAGTGTTAACACGACTCCAGAACATGCAGATATTTGGATTTTTTTAAATCAGCAACCAACAGATTAAGCCTCTGCAATGCTTTTATTCCCCATACTGCCCTCCAAACAACCCAAACAAAGCCACCAGTCTGAAGTGCATCTTCTGTACTCAGAAGCATAATGAAACAGAAAGGTTAGGAAGCAGCATGCAGGTTTATCTTTAAATTATATGCATATACAAAAATAATGCTCTGCAGCACAACCAAAAGGCTCATGTTTTTCCAAGATAACCTAGAGGATGGAGTTCCCTATGCAGACTAATTGAACGTGGCATCGCCAACTGCCTTGCAGCTTTTGGGGACAACTCCCAGAAAATTGAAAATGAAATCTGAAAATTCAAAGTGAGGAACAGTATCTGAAATAGTACAGACTAAAAATGCGTAACAAAAAATGAGTGACTCACTTTTTCACTACTTCCTCCTCTCCTTTCTCTCCCCCACTTCAAACGACAGAAAATTCTGAGGAGAGTCATTCAGGGCATTTTTTTTTATTTAAAGTTTAAAGTCTGGAAGGAAACCAGTTTACAGAAGCTAAAAAGAAATAAAATTTAAAAAGCACAAAGCCACAGGCTCCATCAGAATCAATAGAAAAGAAATTTACCAAGGATAACGTTTGAAGTATTATCTATGATCTCTGTAAGCCATCGTATCATTCATGAGATTAAATGTTTAGTTAGCTATTTCAGGAGACTTTATCTTTTATAAACCTTACTTTAAAAATGAATTCCTGTGTTATCAAGTAGTTTACTAGTTATGTGATGTATCCAACACTTCTCACTCTAATAAAACTCAAAGTGGTTTACCTCTCTCTCCATCTCCTTTAAGGGATTCTGACAGCTTAAAGTACTCTACTACAGTACTTGCTCAGGATTCATCCTAATTTAAGGCAGGAGGAGGCAAAAAGCAGCAACTGCCATGCTTGATGTATGCTTTATTAGTATCTACAGAAGGAATACCTTCAAGCAGTGTTACAAGACTAGTGCAGGGATAACTGCAGTTTTATCCCAACCTACTTCCTGCTAGACCTATATTTCTTGAAGTGGTCATCCTCTGAGACCCCATCAGAATCCTGGCTTCTGTACAAAGAGTTTTACCCACACAGCAACACACCAGACAACTATTGCTGAGCAGCAGAGCCAGACTCTGGAACATGTCAGGATGGGGGACACAGAATGCAGTATCCACCTGAAGCTGCAAGGGAAACTTAGCAGGATGCAATTACTAAATTCAGCAGCAGATGATCATCACTATTACAGGACACACGTACACACACACAAAAAACCACACACAATACACAGAAGCAGCAACAGTTGGTAGTATCTCAGGGATGTAGCACCAAATATAACAACATATAAGAAGTGAACATAGGACGTGAGTGTATTCAAAACTGATGAGAGAACAGTTCTGAGTCACATACCACTACGCAGTTCCAAACATCTTTTACTGAAATGCTGTTTCAGCTCCACAGTCAATTTCTCTCTCCTTAAAACATGACTAGCCTTGTTTATACTTCTTCGTAAGGAACACTCACCAACATTTGACACTCATTCTAAAACTTCAAGATACAACTGGAAAAAGCTTTTTCCGTGCTAGCACCTTGGCACTGGCATAATTGTGAATGAGTTACATTTTCAACTAAAAAAAAAAAAGCAACAAAAAAGGCAACCTAACTGACTAAAGCCAGTAGAAATAAAATTCATACTCCTTATACAATGGGGGGAACAGAACAAGATAACACTTGCTTTCCTCAGATCTCTTTATATCTCAAAAACACACAGAAAGGATATAACTTATTACTGTCCCCTTCAAACAACCCTTAGTGTGCTAATTTTCATAAAACTGAAAGTACTGTTTTCTACTATATAACGTATACATGTGCATTATTTTCTAAGCCAGAATAATACCAAAAGGCTTCAGTCAAGACCAAAGCAAGCACCTACACACCCAGAGACAAATTCCCCTCATTCTTTTTCTAGCTCCCAAGCTTTTTCAGGTATTAAAAAAAAAAAAAAAAAAGACATTTTAATATGGTTAAAAAAAACACACATTCCCAATTCGTCCTTAGCCTCTTTTGGGTTGCTGCTTCCTCAAAAGTTCCTTAGACATCTAGACATCTACAGTAGTATGATCACCCCCTTATCCCCTCCCACCTGCCACCACCAAGCTAACAGCCCTTTCCTCATTGTCAGCAGCAGTAGCACAAAAGCCAAGACACACACTTCTGGTGCAGCTGACTCACTCTGCAACACTTTGCCCATGTATTCTCATTCCTCATCAGAGCAGCCCTGCTATTTCAGCTCCCCTCCAATTGACAGAAACATGTTTTGATTTTCAAATTCATAACAAGAAATACTGATGTACTTCTGTTTCACTCTGCTTTCATCTTCAGACAATAAACTTTTGCTCAATAATTGCACAAACTTAAATACTTAAACACTTTGTCTTATTTTAAAAAATTGAAATATTTTGCACTTACCTAAATTGCCACCAGTGTAAATTAATTTAAATGAGGAAAACAGTGAAGCTAACATCAAAAATAAGGTAAAAATAAAGTTTAAAAAAATAAATCAACAAACATACATGCAGTCTTTAACAGAGTATTGAAAAAAACAAGCTGAAGAAAGCAGAAAACAATAGCACAGCAAAACAAAACAAAATAAGGTGAATGAACATGCTGAACTACTGGCTTTAAAGATACCTTGAAGTGTATCCATTGGTCATAAATACCATAACACAGATTTGAGCTGAAAATGTGTAAAGTTGGTAACTTTGTCTTGAAGAAAGACATTTAGTAAGAAGGATCAAGTAATGTTTTCTTTCTGATTTCTATTAAAATAGTTTAACATGAGATTCCTCAGGAAGCAGAGTAAAATATGAACTGAGAATTTCCATTTCTGAGGTTCTAGCTTTCTTTCTGTATATAGCCATATACTTCATGAATAACCACAAAAAGGTTCAAATTTTGTGGTGCTGCACACATTTATACAGAGACAATGAGACAACCTGAAAGGAAATTTTATCCCAAAAAAAGTCCTTTAACTACCTTGGCTATCTTGGAACAATGGGGAACAATCTAGGAACAACCCCACCTTTTAAACCAGTAATAAAGTGTATACTTCAATGCATATTAAAGAAAATACCTGGGAACTCAAAATTATGATTCAACTGCCAGCACATTCTTGAGCATTTCACTGGGATCAGGATTCAAGGATTCCAATGGGAATAAAAAAAATTTCCTCAAAAAATGCAGAAGAACATAGTGTCAGAAGTTTAGTGTGGGAGGAGATAACAGATCTTCAGCTTCCTTTGACTTGCATTTAGAGGATGCCAGCAAGGTCTAAGCAATGGATTCTACCGTTTGAAACTAGGTAGGGTTGATCCCAGCCATGGAAACAATTAGGAAGTTAAGAAGGGGTGAGTGGTTGGTTTGTTTTATTATTTTATATATACACACACACACACAAACAATTTTAAAAAAATACAGACTAAATCATAATACAGATAACATATTAAAATCTATAGATATATAAATGTGTTTAAATCTACTGACTAGTTCCCAGATAAGTTAGCAAATTAATAACAAATTAAACTGTATTCCTTGCTCCCTGCCTTCTCTTTTACAAGGCAGCTAAATAAGTAAAAGCGCATAGCTTGTATAAAATGTATTGCATCAGAAAACAAAGTAAGTGAATGGTATATAACTTTCATTAGACTGTATGCACCCGTCTGATCAAGGTTTAACTAGGAATAGAGTTTACTAATACAACTAATACATAGAAGGGAAACATTTCAGATTATTTCTTAGTATATTTTCTTCTGAGAGCAGCTCTGAGGAGAGGGACTTAGGGCTGTTGGTGGACAAGCAGCTCAACAAGAGCTAGCAACGTGTACCTGCAGCCCATAAAGCCAGCTGTATCCTGGACTGCATCAGAAGTGTAGCTAGTGGGCTGAAGGAGGCAATTCTCCCCCTCTGCTCCACTCATGAGACATCATCTGGAGCCCTGAGTTCAGCATCTGGACCTGTTAGTGTAAGTCCAGAGGAGGAACACAAGGATGATCAGAGGGCTGGAGCTCCTCTCCTATGAGGACAGGGTGATAAGGGAGTTCAGATTGTTCAGCCTGGAGCCTGGAGAAGGGTCCAGGTAGACCTCATTGCAGCCTTCCAGTATCTAAAGGGGGCCTCATAGGAAAGCAGGAGAGGGACTGTTTTTCAAGGCATGTAGTAATAAGGACAAGTAATGCTTTAAACTAAGAGGGTGGATTTAGATTAGATAGTAGGAGGAAATTCTGTCACTCAGCGCGTGGTGAGGCACTGGCACAGGCTGCCCAGAGAAGCTGTGGTTTCCCCATCCCTGGAGGTGTTCAAGACCAGGCTGGATGAGGCCCTGGGCAGCCTGATCTAGTGGGTGGCATCCCTGCCTATAGCAGAGGTTGGAAATAGAGAGTCTTTAAGGTCTCTTCCAACCTAAGCTGTTCTATGATTGTGATGATTCCACGGTCTAGTGGAAGGTGTCCCTGCCCCTGGCAGGGGTTTGGAACTAGTTGGTCTTTAAGGTCTCTTCTAACCCAAACCATTCTATGATTCTAATTCTTTTAGTTTTCTACTTAAATACTTGCCACAAATCAAAGTTAAAATGAAATGCGTTAATAATGTAAGCATGTGAAATGACATTGAGTGGTTAAACTTGCAGTTCTGATTTTATGAACATGCATACTCTTATCTGCTGGTTAAATTATTATATTTTATCAGCTCTATTCTCCTAACTGTAGCATACGAGAGTTATTCATACAGCTGCCTGAAATTACTGCAAGGAACAATTTTGTATTCAAACCTATGAGCCTCTCAGAGGAACTGTTCACTATCCTTTTTATCCTTGCTCTTTGTATTAATCCAAAGAACTCCTGCAACATCAGGGCAGGAATTAAACTTCAAAGGCAGATCAAAATTTATAATGTTTTCAAAGAACATATTAAGCAAATTAAAATTACGCGGTTTTCTAGAAGAAAAAAATTCTGAGGGACACGTAGCAATTGTAGGAACTAACATTGCAGAAGATTTGTGTCCTCCCAGTTCTTTCCACCACCTAGCAGTCTGCTCTCCAGAGAAAGCTTCAACATTAACTCTTCTGTATAATATATTCAAGTAAGATTTCTAAGAATAATAACCTACCTGAAAAAAGTGCAATGTCCAATTGAGACACTTCAAATGATTGATTCCAAGACAAAGAACCACTTTTAATTGTTTAAAACATTTAGAGTACTTCCTGCTCTTCTGTATCTAATTGAGAATAATCTGTATCTAATATAGAGAATAATACCAACCATGCTCATAGAGAATACTAATTGTGCTCAGAGAGAACATAATGAATGATAGAGAAGAACAGCAAGACAAGACAGTTAACTTGTCTTTGGGTTGTAATATTAAAGACCAGGTGCACAAAGCACGTATCTTCAAATGTAAAATTATCTTCTAAGGAAATCAGGAATGTCCTAGTTAGTGTCCATAAATCTTTGCATAGATTTTTTGGCAGCTCTTACTGTTTTTAAAAGAAGGCCCTGATTCTAACTAGTCTTCTATGGGAAAAAAAAAAAAAAAAAAAAAAAAAATTTTTTTTTATTATAAACTTATTTTCCAGGATGTTTTTAGCCCTTCCTTGTTTGACATTATCTGGTAGAGTAACATATTGATTATTCACGTCACTGATGAAAACCTGAAACATGACAGATCCCTGCCAGATCAAACTAGATACTGTCTTTCAAGTTTTACCATGAATCATTGGTAAGTACACTGACTCAGTCTTCCAACGAGATAGGCATCCTTACAATAACAATTTAATCTCACTCATGAACAGAGATGGTGTAAAAAGTTTCCACAACATCAATGTTACTAGTGCTTTTTGCTTATGTATAAAGCCTGTTCTCCCGTCATACAAGAAAACCAGACTTGTTTGATGTGATTTTTGAAAAATCCATATCAAAAGTTGCTCATTTTCTGATACTTTCCCCAATGTTCCTTTTGTTTCACAGAACTGAAAGATTCTATTTAGGGAGATGCATGTGAAATTATACACAAATTAAATAAAATTACCTTAATGCATAACAAGATGGAACCTGAACTGAGTATAGCCACTGATGAGACCCTGCAGCTGTAAGTCCATTAAAATATTAATTTAATTGAAATCCATTAGCTGAATACTCACTAGCAAAAAAAAGAAAAAAAAACAGTAACACCATCCAAAACCAGAAAAAACAGTGTTGGAAAGTGCTGGAAGAGACATACAGAATAACAGGACAAACACTAACATCAGCGCATAAGCTGTTTTTCTCCTGTATTACAAAAAACGAACACTTTTGGTCTCCACACCTCAAAAAAAAAATGTATAGTACATCTGAAAAAGATCCAGAGAAAAATCAAAGAAATTACAAATGAAATTAATAACATTCTCTTCTGTGAAAATGAATTAAGGGAGCAGTGTGATGATGGGCTGCTATAAAACCACAGGTGGCAAGGAGACGAGCACCGGAGAGAGGTCAGCTACTCAATGTTTCTTCTGGGGCTAGGAAAATGCAGTCAGTAAAAGTAGCCAAAATCTAGTGCCACATCCAATGCAAGACAGTGGTTTTTCATGTGAGGCTATAGGATCTGTTCTCATAAGAGGCTGTGGACACTAGAATTTTATGTAGGTCCAAAAGCAGACTGGCTTAATTCAAAAAGTCCCCTGAGAGTTAGGCACACAAACTGTACATGGATCAAAGAGTACTCGGTGGAGTTCTCATCATACACTTGCTCTAGCCTATGAACTTTTAGACGTTGCTAGCAATGTCACAGTGGGCTAGAAAGATTTTTGGGCTGACCTCAAAAGTTTTGTGTTATTTCCTTACATAGTAAGGATTCACATTCACTGTACTGAATTCCTGATCAAGAATCTGTCAGTATGACTGGTGTCAGTCAAGACCAAGCTCATTAGTTCCATGGGCATGTCTCTGAATATTGAGAATCAGAAAGTTTGGTGAAAAGTAACGATGATCATAAACTCAGAAGTAAATTAAAATTTTCAGTTAGTGCTGTCTGCCAGCCAGTGAAGAAGTTTAGATTGGGAATCTGGAAGTAAGAGAAACACAGGATTGTGTTTTTGTCTGGGGGAAGTTAACAGATGGTCTGAAAAGGAGCAGTT
The DNA here is from genome assembly GCA_011074415.1 of Stictonetta naevosa. Classification (NCBI taxonomy): domain Eukaryota; kingdom Metazoa; phylum Chordata; class Aves; order Anseriformes; family Anatidae; genus Stictonetta; species Stictonetta naevosa. The sequence continues at coordinate 337,311 of CM021708.1, read as the reverse complement.
TTAAGTAAGACCAGCAGCCAAGAAGTGCGTGGAGACAGCAATATGATAATTTTTTGATCTACTCAGTGCCACCGTTTTATATTACTTTGTGAAAGAAAACAGTCTCATGAAGTGTGACATTATAGCTTTAGTCTTTTTATAGCTTTGGGAAGAGATTGTTGTGTTGTAAATAGAAATATTTGAAGTACATATTTACAAGATGGTCTTTTTCTAAGACAGGTCTCTGAAGCATTGCTGGTAACACCACTGGAACATCATTCTGTAACATACAGAATTATAGAAGATTCCATTTTGGAATTTAATATCACTTCATCTTTTAACTTAAAGCTAGACGGCTAAAAATCCCTATACAGTTCATGCAAAATATGCTTCTGGATGTTTGTTTATACTTTTGTATAAATGCTTCATGCACCTCTTCAGAAAAGGTTGCCGAGTATATTTAGACTGTTGCTAAAAAAAAATACACTACAGGAAGTCTCAAAAATAATAAGATAAGCTGGTGATAAACAATCATTCTCTTCAGCTATAACATGAAAGAATGCTGCATGGAGAAAATTATAAACTGCATTCAGGTTCTTGTTAGTGTCCTTTTCTACTGAAAACAGCCCAATGCAGATAGAACATAAAATTCTTACTATTGTCAAATATGTTCCAGTGTAGGATGCAATATTATAAGCAAAATATCTAGTACTTAGCTGTGAATCAACAGGAAGAAACTTACAGAATTACTTACCTGATTTTCCTCATGGGAAACTCTCATTTGCTCTTTAAGAACTGACATTCTGGCTGCTTCTTCCTTTCTCAATACTCTTTCTTTCTTTAATTCAGGACTCCAGAAAGTTTTGATGCTATTCATGGAGGATCCCAGCTTGCTGTCTTTAATGTCTAGTTCTTTTCTGAGAAGATCATTCTCCCTCTGTAGATCCTTAAGCTGAGCCTGCAGGTCTAACATGGTACTATCTCTAACCTGCCTCAGCATAGAAGGAACCTGATGGTGATGATGGTGTGAAGATGTGGTCAGTCCTCCATGCGGATCAGTATAAGAAAGGACGTCTGTGTGGGACAGTCCAGCTGAAGCAATATTAGGACTGCTCCCCATAGCTGTTACTCGACCACCATACACAGCTCGATTTGTAGCCCTTCCAAGAGTCATCGTGCCCTTTGGGAAAGTAGTAGAAGCTACACCTTCATGGTCACTCAGATACATTGGTCCAGATGTTGCATAGGCTGCATTAAGGGACTGGATGTTCTCCATTGATAATGTCTTACCCGTTCCTCCTCCTCCTCCACTACTTGTTCGCCTGTGGCCTAGGCGAGGAGATCTTGGCAAACGAGGAGACCTAGAGGGACTTCCTTCTAAGTTGCTGATTGTTCTTGCACTTCCATACATCTTTATTCTACCTTGAGGTACTATTTAGTAAGAATTTACTAACACCAAAGGTGAATATTAAACTTATAATTCCAGCTAGAAATATTGGCAGTTTCACTGCATTCTTCCAGTAGGCAAAAAGAACTATTCTTCCAAAATCAGATACCTAGAAGGGAAGAAAGATAATACAAAATAAGTAAGCTGCCACCATTTGGCAAATAAGTTTACAATGAGGAAAGTAATGAGCACATATAATTTCTCCTAGAGTAATTACTTTTAAAATTTATAATACATTCTGTATTTAGGATGACTGGATAAAATACATTTAAAAACTAGTTCCATTCAGAGAAAAAAAAAATGCTGATTTCTTTCTTGTTAAAATACCTTGACATTTTGACTTAGTTTAACAAGCTTTATGTTGCAAGAAACACCATGGACCCAAAAATGCATATGAGTTGGTAAGTTAATGGACTGACCATAGGAATTACATAAAGGAGAGAAACAATAGTTGTTGCTGGCATTAAGAACCACCCAAAACATGGCATTACATTTTCAAAAGACAGTATAACAATAGGAATTCAGTGACTCTGTGTTTTCTCTAGTAACATTAGATGAAGAGAAAACAAGGAAATAGACAGTGGGTTTATTTTGTGTTTGGATTAATAGAGACTTTGGATAAGAAAAAAGAGGAAGAAAGCAACATTCTAATAGCTCAGCTTTACCCTGTAGAACCATTTTAGGAATAAAAATTTAAAAAATACAAGCTGATTTGAGTGACTATTTCCTCCTAAACAATACAATGTAATATTACAACACATTTGTTAAATGAAGTACTGATTTGCTAACATTTGTTGTTAATCAGCTTGTCAAGTAAATGTTACATGACAACAATCTAGGTTTTCATTCATAAAAGGAGTTCCATCCCCCCCCTCCCCCCATGCACATTACTGAGACAGAACTATCTTCACAACTTATTTAACCAAACAGACTAATGTGGACCAGATATTCTTACTGTTATCAAATACTATACTACTATTACATATTTACCAAGTTTTGAATAAGTTTATTAGCTTTATATAGCATAAATATCAATATACAAATAAGACTTGAGGATATGGTAGGCCTACTGATTTTTTTAAAACTAATCTGACTGTCTCAAAAAAATCAGTGGTATTAATTGAATTGGTGCTCATTAATCAGATCTAGTACCATTTAATTCAAAGGTAATTGGAGGAAGAGCAAAAGATGGATTCCATTAAATCCTCTAATTTTAACCATTCCCTCACAGCATCCTCATTATCTATAGATTATTTCCTAAATATCTGAAAAAAAATTACGCACTATAAAGCGTTGAGACAGGAAGAAGGAAGCTTTAATGTTATTTTTTTTAAGTAATCTCTAGTGTACTAAATACTCACCAACAATTTCAGCATGAAACATTACAGACATTAACAGTGTCAGCAAACAAGAAACACATTGAGTTCTCCACTGATCCCCCCGTTATGGCACACAAACACACCATATGGCTTACATGAATTCTAAGAATTGCTTTGTATGCACTACATTTTCTTCACATTTAATAGCCAGCACAGTCTAAAGCATTTTTTTTATTTTACCTATAATTATGCACCTGAACCAGCTGAAGTGTTTCACCTTGTTCAATTTGTTTCAACTACTATAATACATCAATGGCCATTCCTGTGAATTTTCACCTCTCTCCCAAGAGGTGCATCAAGAGCCATGGTATTAATCAGTGGAAGGCACTGCACTACACTGAAATGTTGTCAACAATGCCACTGTGGGTGCTTGGAAAAATATGAGAGTGGTATTCATTCAATATTAATAATTTGGAAACTCTGAACTCTTTGTACTGCACCCAGGATGCTCCATTAAAATTTATTCCAATGCAAACATTACTAACTTTCACTGGCCACTAAGGATAGCTCACAGAAAAGTGCCAGTTTAGGAATAATCTGTAGGTATTTATCTATTTCATTTGCAATTCATTGCCTATTACAATCTGATTGTACAGACCATCTATCTCGGAAACAACTTTGAAAAAGGAAAGCATGTAAAAGTGGGCCTTCACCTGGAAGTACATACACCTGAAGTTAATGATAAACCTTGAGCATTCCTTTGTGGCTGTGAAGAGTCTCAGACACAGGAGAAGCCATCTACCATTGCTTTGTGAAAGACAGAAGAAAGGCACCTACACCATTCTGTACTCCTTATTGCTTATACAGTAAGCCTGGCTTTAGGAAGATTTATGGTGTGTCTCAGTGCATCAGGAACTGGAGACAATAGGCAATATCAGCCTCAGGGCCTCAACAATTGCTGAAGAGATCATTATCTACTCACTGGAAGAAAAGAGGGAGTAACAGAAAAGATCCACTTTAACCTCCTCTTCCTTCAGGACTGGCTGGAAAAGAACGAGTCTGTATGAGCCCAAGGTGGACAGGAAAGACAAATGATTCTATCTTGAAAACCGTATTGCTTTTATATCAGCATTTTAATTATGGCAAAATAAATAAAAATAAAGAAGTGTTGTAAAGTAATCCTTGAAATATTGGGGGGGAAAAAAGGATGTTAAACTAGAGCAAAACCCTTCCATGTCATAATATGAGAGGTGGAAAAAAAAAGACAAACAGAATCAAGTAGAAACAGGAATTTCAGCCTCATAATGGGAAGGATGGGAGAGCTGTATAGACCTATGAATACACTGTACCCAGAACTACAGAGACAACCCTTCCTCTTGGGAGGAGCTCAGAAGGTACAGGTCTTGCAGTACGCATACCAGAGCACAAAGGAACTCCCATACAACTCACGAAGACTGCATCTCCCTCAAAATTTCTCTGGAAAGGAAAAGTCATTCAAATTAATTCAGTCTGCTCTGGGATAGACAGCAGACCTACTGAATGTGTTTTCCCATGAATGAAAATGTTCTTTTGGGTTTTAAAATATGATATAATAGGACTAGAAAAAAGCAGACACACAACTGCCTGTCTCAACATCTTCTTACTTTAGAAATTGCTTTTTAATGTATACCTGTATGAATTAAGATAACCATTATTATTGTAATTAAGATAACCATTATTATTGTGACTTTAATATTTCAGAACACAACTGTGAATATAACCACATAAAAGTATTCAGAAAATTAAGCATATGTTCTCATGGAAAAAACCTCGCCCACTACCCCACCCCTTATGCTCTCATCAGCCTTGAAAATCCCAGCAAATAAGAAAAGTATGTTTCAGGCTAGAATACTTTGTGGTGGCTGTTCTAAATTCAGCTTATTTTTCACATTTCTCTCTCATCTCATCACCTGCATTCTACAGACAAAAACAACATGGGTTCAACATGATTCACATCGCTTATGACTCAAACATTGTGTTTTACTTGCCATTTAACTATCTTTTTTTTATAGAGAGAGTTAAAACACAGAATTCCAATGTAATACTAAAGTAAGTTGTCTCACTTTATTTGCTTCTCCAATGCATTACCTTTAAATTTTGTATAATTACAATTTCCTCAAAATACTGTCTTCACAGAACCCAATTATTTTTCACTGATTTTTTCCACCAGCCCTTCCCCAGACAAGAAGTAATTTCATCAAGAAGCTGTTTAAACAAATCAGTGCCACCAAGTTCAAAGTGACAATTTTCTGCATTGCATCTGTCAAACTCTGATATCATAATAAATCAAAACAATGCATAGAGGCATTGTAATTGAGCCTCAGAATGGATTGGGAGCTATTTTACTTATTTCCTAAACTCTGTGAATTATGATGGTTCAGTTGAAAAATGGAAACCAGATCTTTCAGGACAGAAGCTCATGAAATTAAATTTCTTCTTCATTCAGTTCACAAAAGTCACAATATGTTGTTATATTGTATGTCTCTCCTGTAAAATACTAGGCCTAAATAGCACAGCATTCTCAGATTAGATATACCAGGCTAAGGCTTTTGAGCTTTGCTGCACGTAGCCACAGTGCACACAGTTCTCACCAGTTTCTCATGAAAGGTTTCACAAACAGGCAGGTGCCAGACAGCATGCAGTCTAGCTATTCCACAGCAGATTTAACAATTTTATTGAAAAACATGATCAGAGCACACTATGCTGGAGATAAAACATGGCAAATCTTTCCTCGTGAGATATTCCCATGATAGAAAACATAACATGAGCAAATATTCACACGGCACTCAAAAAATACACTGACTACTAAATGTAAATCATCTCAACTCATTCTTCCTAGTATTAACAGCACCTAGGTATTTTTAACGAAGGATAAAGAGGGGTGGGATTTTTTTGCTGTTACCAGGTTTGGTTTTGGTTGTTGGCTTTTTGTGTGGGTTTTTTTGCTTAGACAGGGGCATGCTATTCATCTCATAAGGTCAGTGTTCCTGTTTTCCCTATCATGAGCCAATAACCACTATTTGAACATGGAGGCACCTTCTGACTTTGCATCAATGTTATCTCCCACGAGGACTGTTTACACTATCCTCAAAGGCAAGCAGGGGCAGAACGGATCACCAAAAGGCAGGTCATGTAGACTAAAATATCCTGACAATTACACTTAGAAAGCTCAGGCCGAATTTAGAGTTTCTGTCTCCCCCCTGGCCAGAGACAGCAGTAAGTTTGGATATTAGCCAAATACTTAATAGCTCTGTAGGGCTACTCACCGATACTCACATTCGGCCAAGAGCTCTAACATTTGTAACACTGATGAAAGCTTTAAGAGAGCCCTTCCCTTACAGCTATCCTCCCCACATAATATATAGAGACAGCTAAGTGCAGAAATTAACAGATATTTAATATACTCAGTGGCTTCCAAACTGTCTAGAACTGTTCAGTACTATAAAGCTCCCAAAATATAAAGTGAAAGCAACAAAATAGAAAAACTAAGAGATGATGCAGAAGATATATTCTCCACTAGAACTCATCTTCCTCACCTTACACTCTGAGACACTACCTAAGGAAGAAGATTCTCAGAAAAAAAACTGCTCCATAAATCAAATCATACTCTTTTCCTGGAAAAGAGTATGTGTGTGTGTATGCATGTATATATTTATAAGAAATAATTATGTACATACTCTTAACAGAGAAACAGCACTGTACACAAAAGCCAGGATACGCAGGTATATTTAAAGTAGAGATTGAGAGCCAGAGATATTTCTGGCATATCTTTTACATTTACCTTGGTATTCGTTTTAAAAAAGAATACTTTCTTTACTTTTTTTTGTCATCTGTGCTGCTTAAAAAAACAAACATCAACAAGATGCAAACTATGTATGGAGAGCCAAAAGCTCCTATACAGTATGCTTCCTTTATTCAATCTGAGCAGCACAGCATGTTTTCTCTTAATAAAGTAACAAAAAGATAATGAACAAAATGTTGGTTCATATAGGAATTACTATAAGCCTGCATTGTTTTTATTAAAAAGGGAAACTTTTTTTTCTTTTATGCTATTTTACCATTACCAGGCAAATCAAATGGCTTGGTTTTCCCCCATTTTTTAACCACAAAAAAAAATCCCAACCAATTCTTCCTATTAGTCTGCTATTCTGAGAACTTTGAAAAACAAAAGATGATATTGCACTTAACATCATGTATCTTCATTTAGGTTTCTTTGAGTGCTGAGTCCACATTTCTAAAGTAAATGCAAATTTTACTATAGTCTCCTAGAGTTGTTTTATATTTAATTGTCAATAAGCATTAATTTCACTACTTTTTTTTGTAGGTAATTACACAACTAGTGCCTATGTAGTTGCGTACAAAGTTACAAAGTCTGTTTTGATCTTGCAAGTTGGTGATGTCCCTCAACTCCCACTGATGCTAAATGAAAGACTCAGCATTTATCACATCACAGCAATAGCTCATCACACCTGCCTGGCTTTTGTTTCTATTTCACACCAAAGAAATAGCGCATGAAGAAAGAAATGGCTACTGAATACACAAATACATGGAAAAACTGTCACGCAATCTAATGTTGTCAGGTGCAGCAACAGCAATTAACACTCATCATGCAATCAGAAAATGGAAACTGCAGCAATGGAAATATTTGCTCAAAATGCAGTATTAAAAATCTTGAGGAGCAAGCAGTTCTGACTGAATTAGCAGGATTGTCAATTATATTACTCTTGAGTATACTTAAGTGAAGAGTCAACAATACTTTTTCAATTCCCTTTCATAGGAGTTTCACAATTTTAAAGTAAGGCTAGTGTTCATTAGAGGTACAGCACTTCGCAATACACCAGCTTCTCTCTATTACAGTGTTAGAGACATTGCAACTGTTTTCAATCAAATCGAAAGCTAAACATTAATTAGAAATGGGCTTTAAATATGAGTAATATTTAAACTTCAACTCACACCTGCATTACTTTGTAACTTTAAATTAGTCCGCCTCCTCACTGGGACACTAATTCCTAACATTTTCTCTCTAACGCTTCCACTCTAAATCTTTCCTGTGCTCCTGCATGTGCCAAAAACACCTCCCTAGAGTTTCTAAAATGCTTAAGGGAAGATAGGGAAGATAGTATTTTAAGACTTTTTTTAATTGTGTCAAATACTAAAGACATGAAGACAGATCACAGTATTTTATTTTTTTTAAAAAAAAAAAAAAAAAAAAAGCTTCTTCACTTCTTCAGCCAAGCAACATCAGAATATCAGGGCTAATTTTCATTGGTTTGCCAAAGAACACGCTGTATCCTTATAAAAGCTATAGGACTATACATATCTCTCCCAATTCTTGGCAATGGAAGTTCCTAGAGTTTGCACAGCAAGTTATCTCCCAGCTAAGACTATATATCACTATCCAAGTTTATTCTAATTTAATGGTTATTCAAAAGAAGCAAGAATGTTTGGCCTCATCCTTTGTTTAACATATTAAGCACTGAAATTAACAAAGCATTGTTAAAAGTAAAGTTTTGAATCTAAAATGCAAAAATGCTTAATTTAGTTTATCAAAGCACAGTCCTGACTTCAGTGTCAATGATTCGTTACCTGTCTGCTCCCTCTTCAGCTTCTACTGTTAAGCTCCTATTTTTGCTGGAAAAAAAAAAATCATCACAATTATTAAAAGAAAAACGTATATTCCAGATCACTGGAAGCATCTTTACAGTTTGAATCTTCTCAGCTTTCCTGCACCATAATGACATTCTCAGGATACACAGATACTTCTAAAGGTCAGGCAAACATTTGTTTTCAGAGAAAGAGTTCTTAACATTTTAATGTGCAGGTGTCTTCTGTGCGAGATTCTGTATCCTAGCTTATATTAACTGTGCCTTCCAAAGGCTCCTGCAAGTGTTTGTCACTTGCCTCTTACTTCTACCTCACCTCTACTCTTACTTCTTTCTCCCTAAAAAATCCCATTTATCAATGCAAGACTAAAGACTACATTTACGAACTCAGATCTTTTATGTGGGATTATTCTAAGGCACCTGGTTATACAGACAAACAGTATTTTTAGCTTAGTGTCTACTAATTAACGTAAAAGTTAGGTGTCTTAAAAAAATAATTAAAATGATCTTTTGGGGAAAAAAAAAAAAAGGCAGACATCATTTTTCAGAGTATCTTAAAAATCAGGCCTACTGACCAACACAATTTTGCTTTACTTTTGCCAAAGTCTACCCCGCTTGAGTCACTATTTAACAGTTTACAGAAATATTATCTTTGTTATAGATTTAATTATCTATTTCAGTTGAGAAGTTAGAGCTTAAAAATAAGAACAATCTGAGACAGCATGAAAGTTTTATAACAAAAACTAGAAGAACAGTCTTGTTCTATTATTTCTAAATAGAGAATGGCAAGAAATCCACCTTTTTTTTTTCCCCTTCCTTTTAACCAATTCATTAGCAGTTATACTTATTAAGGACAAAAGACTGATTTTTAAAGCTTCTTTAGCAGAGCACCTGTAACTTCAAGAAGGACATGAGAAATGCAGATAAAGCTGTTGGTTTTTTTTAAAGCAATACAACATTTGTCATTATTAACACAGGTAAAGAATCAATTTGAGACTTATTTCAGCTCAAATTTCCACTTTTATAATTATGTTTTTAAAAAAAGTAAAGAAAATAGTAGGGTAAGGGAAAAATGTTTTAAGTCAGAAATAGTGTATTTATATTGACTTGAAAAGCCAACCTTTTTCTCAGCTGAAGTCTCATTTGCCTTGGAGCATTCGAAGAACAGCAAGTAGGTCAATTCACATTGCAACTTCATATTGCTAACTTATTATCTAGTCCACATTTCTGCTGTGTTTGTGAGCAAGGAAATTTGAAATGTTTGGGATAGTTTTTTCTTTGTCAAGGGTTCAATCAAATGTGATGGAGGTAAGGGTATAATTTAAAAGTCAACTCTTCAAACTATAGGCATGCTAATGACACCAAGTTGTGATACTGACAGAAGTCTTTAATTTTTTTGTATAGTCTTGTGCATTCATTTTTCTCATTCACATACTCTGGACTACTGGAGCCCACCAGGAGCATAACCAACACCTACTTATGAAAACAAGCATTATTGCAGATGTGTGCAACATTAGCTTATGCAAGCTTATGTCATCATGCAAGAAAGGAAGATAGGCTAAGAATCATTACAAAGCTTTTGGAAGGAAGAACCAGTGTGGAGAGCTGCTGTGATGCTCTAGACCTTGCTCCAAGAGCTTGTAGAATTAAGGTGATGAATTAAGACAGAATGAATTAAGATGAATGAACACAGAATTAAGGTCTGTGTTTGATCTTCAAAAGTGGCACAAATAACAGTTTCATTAAAGTTACACTTGAAAAAAGAAAGTCTTAACATTTTAAATAAATGTGTTTATATTAAAGATATTGTTTCAAGCCAAAAGCTTTTGTAAATGCTAAGACATAAAGCATCGCATATTATCTATCTTTCCCTTTGCTATACATGAGAGCAGACGAAGTTATAAGCAATTAACAACAAAAGACACAGAATGAACCACTAGAACAATGTCATGATATTAAATATTTCCTTACAAATTCCTTACAAAAGGAACAGGAAGAGTCACTTGGGATGGATCAGGAATATTAATAATGTCAAAATACACGTTTAAGAAAAAGCAAAGTAACTACGGCCACAATGGTAGAATACCCAAAAAACTTGTTAAGCATGGTCATGCAACAGCCAACATCTATATGTCAACACTCATACCAATACCCTTTGAAACATAAGGCCATTTATCTGTTAACATATGCATATATTAAACACATTAAAGGCAGCAATTAATTTGTTTTAGGAATAAAACCTAAGAACTAAAAATAATTTACAAGGAAATTGACTGAATTTATAATTAGACTTGCAGGTTTGTCTACTTTCATACTAGATATGTTTATTAATATTCTGTCATTTACAATAACATAATTTTCATTTTAAGATGTATTTCAAACTCATGTCTTAGAAGTAAGAGGTACTTCTACACAGTGGACTATTTTCTATTGAATTGACTAAGGCTACCCACCTGAATGTTATTAAACACAGGCTTACATGTTTACAGGATAAAGCTACATTTTTCTTTCTTTTTTTTTTACTACAAAATTGCCTTTTTAAGAAGAAAAACCAATGAATAGCCATAGGATCAGCTTCCTATGGCTATGTGTAACTTACTACCTTTTCAACAAAATTGGATTAGATAAAACTCAATTCTTAAACATTGGGAGGTACATAAGCTTTAGCACACAATGCTAATTATGCACTCAGCATTTTACATTTATTGGATTCAAAATATACGTAATTCAATTACAAATTAAAAAGCATACATTTGCACATCCAGCTTGCTTTGAAGTTAACAGAATTCGAAAACATGCTGAACTTGTCACCTCTGTTCTCCTCACTAGGATATGAGGGTTCACACATTTGAGAATCGTGCCAAAAAAAAAAAAAAAAAAAAAAAACACACTTGGCTGTGCCTCAGCCACATCAGATCAAAGTCCTCCAAGGAGTGCAGGCTCTGTAGGTGATAGAGGTGATTTAGTAGGTTACCCCTCATTCAGCATAAAATCAGCACCCTGAAACTGTTAGAAGGCATTCCACTTCTGCAGCTGGCTTTATTTTTTCCCAGAAAAGGCCAAAAGGAGTTCACCAACCACTTCTGCTTATCAATAACTTCAGAGCATGACCCTATCTTCCACCTTTGCACTGGCACTGAACCCATCTCAGCTGAGCACAACCATGCCAACTGACAAGTCCAAGGTAGAAGTCATTCCAGGCTTTTGATGTGAACATTTGACATTCATAAGAGATGCTATCGTAACTGTTTTTCTTAAGGAAAAACAAACTGACTAAGAAGATTTTAAATGAGGCCTGTGAAAGAGACATATAAACGAAAAGTCAAGGTACACCGTGACTGCAGATATTTAGCCACCAAAAATCAGCATGCTTTACAAAGCAGAGCCTTCCTTCCAAAGAAGCGTCTGACAGTAACAGTTTCTTGCACTATTACTTGGCACTGGTCAACAAAAGGACATGGTAAAGCAAATTGTTCTTATTTGTCAGCTAATCTGAGTTGTTCAAAGAACAGAAGAACTCTATTTCAACAGCAATATATTTTGAGGAAAATAATGCATTACAAAAAAAAAAAAAAAAAAAAAAAAAAACATTTTTAAGGAAAAGTTCACATTGCCACAGAAATAATACAAACTATAACATTTTATAAACAAATGAAAGATTCAGCCATTGCACATACAGATGTAATGAAACATTCTTCTTAGCAGCTTACCTGTAAATTAATTTTACTGACCATGAGAAGTGCTTAGTTAACGATACTGAAAACTGAAGCAGCAGCAGCACAACCTCCAACAGGATTCAACCCCTACTTGACAAGAAGGAATCTGTTTCTGGAAATTAGAGTACTATAGTCTCCAAGTTCATTTAATTTACTATTTTTGTGATGAGACAAGCCAAACAGATGCCAAACAGTGTAGCTGTGAGTCTAGACACAATAAAACTCCATTAGAAATTGGAATGAAATTACCGGAGTGTTCTCTTAGCCTCTCAAAGTTGGTAGAATAGTATGGTCAATAAGGCAGCGTTCACTCCATGCGGCCTGAACTATTTACTTGGTAGGAGATTGTCCCACATTTTACCAATCATTTGTGCAATGTGTGATCTGTTGGACTAAATTTAGGAACAGCAGAAACTGTTGTTCTTATACTTCTTTCACATTCTTAGAAATAAATTGCACGTTACACCCAGCTAGGCAGTCATTAGTCCAAGTTTGTATACATTGCTTTCTCCAGTGACTTCCTCCCTCAAGTCCACGATTATCCCAGTAACTACAGCGTATCATTTTCATGTGTACCTGCATCCTTTATCTTTCTCTGAAGTTTCCACTCCCAGCAGTTCTCAAACAATTTGTGATCTTTTTAAGTGATTTAATTCTATATGTTTCTCATACTTTTCCCTACTTAAGTAATTTATTTCCCATTTATGTAGAATTTAGCTGCTAGATGCTACTTCTGCACTGTGACTTTGTAAGGATAGGATAATGCACGCTAACACATGAGATGCAAGAAGAAGCTTAAGAAAATGTTTATTTAAAGCGGGATTTTATTTGAAATCCTTTGCTTTTTAAAGAAGCCACACGTTAACTTGTCTGAAGCTTTATTTCCACTGAAGGCCAGTCTGTAAAATGAGTTTCTAAGCTAATTTCATGATATTCTAGAAAGCTGATGTCCCTTTCTAAAAGCCTGATCCTAAAACTTCTCAGAAAAATGTATGCCTTGCTGAACATCCAAATTATCTAAGTTTCCCTCACATCCAAACAAAACTTGACATTCTGAAGTGTACCTCAAATTCTTAGATGCACTGCAGCTGCATTTCTCAAAAAAAGAAATCCTGACACCACAGATCTCTCATTATTCCTATTGTAAATTAAAGAGATCATGGTGGTATTCAGCTTTCTGAACATGTAAACTGTCCATCTCAAATTCTACACTTCTAATATCATGAAGGAACTCCAGGTTCCTGTGGACAAAAATGGTATGACAGTAATGGAACATTATCCAGAGAAGTGCTAAGACACCTTTGCTATGGTTCTCTACTTGGCCAGAGCTCAGCACCCAACAGACTGGAAGGAGAGGAGGCTGGTCTTCCTGATGGTTACAGCTACTCCCAAACAAAAGGTGGCTATATAAGACATTCCAAATCAGAACATTTTAAAACTGCTATCACTAAACAAATCACAACAATTCCCTGAGATGAACAGCTAAAGCAAGATCAAAACTTAATACTATGCTACCAACATTAATTCATGAAAGACATTTACATTTTCCTTTACACATGAGCACTGGATATTTATGCTCATAAGCTTTCTTGGCCCGCACAAATAATCCACAACCATACATCAAGAAAATAAGAAAACTGACTTTTTTTTGGGGGGGGGGGTTAGGGGAGGGAGGAGTTTGAGGAGGGGAAGATATATCACATCTCACACATGAGAAGTGACAAACCATCACAAATCTATATTTCAAAATGATTTTAATGATTTTTTTTATATAAAAATCATTACACAAAAAAATCTGGAAAAAGATTTAATTGATGCTTCTGCTGGTCTGCATTTGCATTTTTTCTCAGTTTCACACAGAAGAAAAGCACAATCCAGTTCATTTGGATAATTCCTTATGTTTACAGCTTATTTTTCCATTTCTCAGCTTTCCCTTGATCAACTATGATCCTTAAAAAAGAAGATATAACCTCATTTTGTTTTAAAGTAATTCTTGCCCTTTTTCCTGGACTTCCATAGGAAATAAGCTAGTATAGCTGTTGCAAAATAAGTTGAGAAAGCCTCATCATTGCTAAGACTACTCAAAATCTACAACTTTTATTGCAAAAATATTTTAAAGCAATCACAAACCTGATTAAGTCGCAAATAAGCGGTCACTTTACAAAATGTATTTCAGTACCATAGTAGTATTTCCAATGTGAATCTGAATAAACATCTCCATGTTATACCCCTGGCATCTTTCAAACTAAGTTTAACTGAAAATATAACAAATGCATCATACTGGATAAAAATATAGTAAACACCATAAGAGTTACAGGTGGGAGAGCATATATTGTCTTTGGAAGTCATGCACTGGCTGGTTGCCTCACCCTCTGAGGGTGAAACAACCCACTCCTTAGTGCTAGTCATCCCTCAAAGGTCTGCAAGGACCATCTTCCTAAAGCAAGAAAATCACTCTGAGCAATCTCTTACAAAAGCACACATGCCAAATACCTCATTCTCTAAAAATCAGGTATATTCCACATTCTAAAATGGCTCAATGAGTTCACTTGAACTTGCCACCTTTCTATAGCCCTCAGAGCATACAAAAGATGGGGGGACTATGGGCATGAGTAAATATACCTCATGCTATTGTTCATCAGAATTTGACCCAGCATTTGTCTGTTAGTAGAGCTGAAGAAGAGCCCATAGAACAGAGAAGTGGTGAGATGGGTCTCCTCCAAATGGAGCTGAGACAGTATGTTAACTTAACAGTGAGTTCAAACACTACCCTGCAGAAGATAAAAAAAAAGACCTATGCTCGGGAAGACCAAAGGGAGGGGCAATTTCTAAGGCAAGGAACTCAGTAGGAATGGAAAAGACAAAAGATGCCTCAGCATGCCAACTTTGTCCTTCATTCTTGGAAAGAAGGGAGAACATTACAGTAGCTGAATCATCTATCTATTGGGACAAAAAAATAAAAAATGCATCTTATTTCAAGACAAAATACACTTTCCATTCATAAACCCTTCTTTATACTATACGAAAAAAAAAAAAAGTAAAACAAAGACAATTAGAAAACCAAAGCACTTGATTTCAATGCTAGAGTAAGGAAAGAAAATAAAAGTATCATTGTCCACAGTCAGGAAGGCAGCCTACCAGCCCAGTTAACCAACCACTTGAGCACAGTTAAAACAGGACCTATTCAAAGGTAATTGCAGCCAAGTCTCCTCCACACCTGTCACACTTTCCCCAACACACAAACAACCTTTCTGTCCTCAGCACTACCCTTCAAAGTTATTTATTCCAACTGTTTTTGCAGTCAGTACTTTTACCGTCCACTCCCTCTGGAAAACAAAAGGCATTTGGGAGAGGACAACAGCAGCACAGCCTGCAGCCTCACTTTCCCTCGCTAGCAAAATGTTATCTCATTCCCCTTGCAGCTGAAGTTTCAGCTCGTGATGTTTATCTGAAGACTTAGTACTAAATGAGTTTAGTACAAAAAATAAACATCAGTTCTTAACTGGAGTATCTTCCCCACTCTTAGGTCTCTTGCTGGAGATGCAGCACACAGCTTCTCCCACTAATCCTTCTGAAGAAGAAATCATGTTCCCTTTGCTCGCAGGACCGACAGTCACTCCTGTTTTCCTCAATTACTTCTAGAAGAGGAATAGCTACCTCACCTTGACACCACTGAATAGTGTTTTATATAGGGCTTCCAAATTAAAATAACGGTAATAGATTTCTCTAAAGCACTGAAGAGATTTGGAAAGACTACACACACCTTAGTACAGTCACTTTGCGGGAAGCCAAGGTTTACAAGTTCCTCACACCAAGAATAACAAACCTTTCACCACATACACATATTCCTTAAGAGAACCGTTGGCACTTACCATTACACGCTCCCCGCGTGCAAAAACAGATCCTAAAAAAGCCTCTTTTCTCCTTCAGACACAGAGAACTAAGAAATCAGGACAAGCACCGCTCAAGCGGATGAGACCGTGACGGGATGGGAGCTACAAAAGCCTTTGCTCTTCCCCAGGGCAGGCGAAGAAAACCCCAGCTCGCCAGGGGAGCTGCCTGGCCCCGCGAAACGACCGCAGCGGTGGAGCGCTGAGAGGAGCGGGCAGCGTGAGGAGAGCAGGCGCGCGGCAACCGCGCGGCCTCCGCCGTCTGGAAGGGGCGCTGCCTGCAGCCCCGCTCAGGGTGCTGGGGAGAGCCGAGCACGCCCTTCTCCTCCTCTTCCTCCTCCTTCTCGCAGGCGGCTGGCAAGGCAGTGAGGGGCGTTGCGCACTGAGGTAGACAGAGGGAGCCTCTCCTCCGGCAGCGAGATCGCCACAGGGGTGCGTTGGAGGCGGGCGGGTGGGGCGCTGCGCTGTCACAGATGTCACAGCCGGGAAGGTGGCTGGGCTCCTTCCCTCCTTCCTTCCTTCCTTCCCTCCCTCCCTGCCTGCCTGCCTGACAGGAGGGGACCCCAGCGGAGTCCCCCTACCCCTCGGGCTGCGGGAAGGCTCCCGAGAGGGCACCCCCTCGCCAGCGGATGGAGGCAGCCCCCAGCCCCCGAGGCGGAAACAGGGCGGGCACGGCCGCTGCCCTCAGGGCAGGACAGCCGGAGGCCGGCGGGGCCGGGCCGAGGCGGAGAGGGTATTTGCCGTCCTCGATGTCGCCACAGGGAAGGCAAGTGGCAGCGGAGAAGCCACGGAACGGAACCTTCCCCGCCCTTGGAAGGAGGGAGCGGGAGAAGGGCCTGAAGAGGCCGGGGTGTGAGGCGGTCTCCCTGCGTATACACACGGGGGATATGAGGGGGGGAAAAAACCCACCCAAATCCCAAACAAACAGTTAAGTGAAACCCCTGATTTAAAGAGCCAACCAGCAAACCAACCGTGACAAGTGGGCTTTTCCCTCCTCTTTGCTGCGCTTATTGGCCGTGCTTATTTGCAGCGAGCTTGTGTCTGCCAACGCAAGTGGCCGGCTGCAGTGTCCATCAAGGGGGAAATGATCAGTTCGCCGCTAAGGGAGTACATTCCCATCCATCATCACGGGGCTTAGCAGGTAGCTGCCTAGAAATCAATCACACACTAATAAAAATATATATTATTTCTCCGCCATATTACTAAATAGCACTCTCAGCAAGATATAGATGACATATAGATATATAGAAGATATAGAGATATATAGATACAGTCCTTGATGAATGGATTGCATAGATTTTATCATTTGCATCGCTCTTGTCCTACCTAAAATGATCTTAAAAAATAACAATCACACAGCATCCTAAATGAGCAAACCCAATAAGTATTCATTAATTATATAACTACAAAATACTACCCTGCTAATTTCTGGTTTCCCTTCATGAAACACTAAAAGGGAACAGAAATATCTTTTTTCCTAACACAATTTTTAAAACACCAGGAATTATCCGGTTTCTAGATATAAAGCAAGGAATTTCTGAAGCTCATCAATCATATTCTAGAAGAGTTTAAAAACGATAATAATATTTTTAAACATTGGGCACAGAAAATGAGACTCCTATGGCTGCTTTAAGGAGAAATTGCAAGAAAGGTTTCTGGCTGACGATTCTGTAGGTAGAGGCACTCTTACCAGGAGATGTGGACTTGGTCCCGTTTATTACAGTGTATTTCTAAGGCAATATAAAATGCCTCTTCTGCAATTTCATTTCCAGTTTCAACCATCAGACAGTTGTAGAAAGCAATAAATAGCAAATTCCTTAATCACAACAGATTCACAGCAGTGCATGATAGCCATATTCTCGTTTAAGCCTCTCACCTTTCAAATCACTGCATCTGTCTTTCGTCCTCACATGGATTTTACAACATCACGTTGAGCTGACATCTCGTTTGCTGGGAGGAAGGAGGCAGCAGTAGAGCCGGAGAAACCGAACACCTTCGAGGCAAGGAAGAGAGGGAACCTGCTGCAGTCGGGGGAAAGCTTGTGCGCTCCTGTCCCTCGCCTTTCTGTCCCTCGGCTAGTCTCCCTGTCAGCTGCGAGCCTGGCTGCCTGGTTTGCCCTCAACATTCCCAGCATTCCCGAGGAGCTGGGGCTTCAGCCTCGCCGAGGAGCCTGCCACCGGGGGCAGCAGCAAGTTCCGCCGGCAGCCGGGGCGCTGCCAGCGGCAGGTCACGTACTGCAAGCCCTTGTCTTTCTCCGGGGATTTGTCCCTGACCATTCACTGCACACCCTCGGGTTCCAGTCCGAACTCTGTAGATGTCTGAAAGTGTGTTACTCATTGTGAAACAGCCTAAAAATACACCGGTGTCTGCGTAAAGCTGCAGAGGAAAGAATGCTTTCTTGTTCACCAAAGGCTGGAAATACTCAAAGCCAGGTGCTTCAGAACATGGTATCTAAAATCCGTTATACCTAGACAGATATGAAAAACCTGAATCCGAATTTTGGCTTACATCTGAAATTAATTAAGAAGACATCCATAATAATTTCTGTTAAAAATCCATTAAAAATGAAAAAAAAAAAAAAACACAGATTAGATGCTATATGAAACTTGAAAGTTTTTTCATCAGAAAACTACAAACTGCATTAAAATTACTCCTGACATTTTTAGTTTTGTATTAAGAGGAGTGAGGGAAACCTTTGTGAAATCATCACTGTCTTCTTGCTGTAAGAAATTCTTTTTTTTTTTTTCCCCTCTTCTATTTCTCCTTCTTCTCCATATTGTATTTTCTATGGGTTTAATTGCTCTTGATACCATTATAATTGATCAGCCTCAGTCCTTAGTTCCAATATAGCTTCATATCTTACTCTACACAGAATATCACAATTATATTTTATCTGCCTTTTCTTAACTTCACTGCTGTGACACTTTTTAAGGAGCACTGCAAATCCATGGTTATCTTACTGTAATCTGTGTCTTACTCTCTTGCCTACATATGAACCTATAGACGAATTAATGAGAACATTAGTGAGAAGAACAGCTTATGTGGAATTTCAGTTAAAAACTATGACAAATGCAGTTGATTTCAAGAATCACTTCATTGCTGTATCTGCATTATCCAAAACTAGCTTAAATACTTTGCCATCGTGAATATTTATTCAAAGATGCAACTGTTCAAAACAATGCTAGAATCCAAATCATGGTAAAAATAGTAGCTTTTAAATTTATTTTATTACAATATGAAGCATGTATTTTTTGTGAGCTCAAAGTACTGGGACAAACTAAAATACAAACTTCAGTTGCTTTTCATAGCCATCTATTTACTTGAAGAAATTTCTGTTAAAATAGTTACAAAAACATGGACAGAAATGATGGACAGAGAGAAACAGTTCTGGAGACACTTGACAAGAAGGGACATGGTTCTGTATACAAATAATTTCACTTTGTTTAAAAAGCAAACAGGAAGTACTCTTTTGTGCTCTTGAAGAGTTAGCAAGTCTGCAGCTGTAAGAAAATGGATAAACACTATAAAATATGGGCCACCGCACTGAACGCTTCACAGCACAAGTATCTGTTTTCAAAATCCATTGCTTAATTTGGATTTGGTGTGTGATAATAATATCTTACAGAGCTGTCTCTGTATTGCTAATACCAATTCTGTCTCAGTCCTGTAATGATAACAGGACTTTTGTTAGAAGTAGTGTCAGCTGCTGACAGTTTTTTAAACAATGTATCACCCCATCACTGTGTATATGAAAAGACAAGAACATCAGGTTCTGCTTTATCTTCATCTCATCACTAGCAAAGGCTACGGGCCTTGTGATTGCCTGTGAGAGCCAGGATAATTCTAACAAAAGACTAGTAGCCTAAGATTCCCCTTTCCAAGGACTAATCATTGTGGGAAGATACCACAGAGTTACAATAAGGTGACCACAATATTGCAATGAATTAGGCTATCATTCAATAAAGTTAGTAGTGGAATTAATCATAGACCGTCTCGGAGTAGTAGACCTTCTGTAGGAAGACTGGTACTATTACTAATGCCCAAGAACAGAATATACCCAGTACAGACAAGGCCACTTGGTGAAGAGCTTAGCAACATATATATATACACACATATATATATCACATATCACATATATATATATATATGTATTTTGCCAAACTTCATTGGAAGAGAGTTGATGGAAAAATGTGCAGTTCAAGTAAAAGTGGGGAGAACAGAATTTTACAGCTGTTCTATTTGTTATATTAGTAGTCTGAACATGGGCAAACAACTTCACAGTCATTTAATCCCAACCCTTCCATGATATTAATACTTTACACTCCAGACAATACTGGAATCCTGACCCAAAAGGCAGGGTAATAACAATAGTATATGCTTAAAACAGACTTCTTTTCAGCTGATGAAAGTTCTCATTTCAATTTAATTACAGGAAAAACTGTGTTGTCTTTGGTGTCAACACAGGCAGGTGGGTGCCATTGAGCATAAAAGGAAGAAAGCTAAATCTTGTGAGTTAAAGAGCACTTTATTATTATTATAACAGGTTCTCATGCACTGAATAATAGACATACTTTTTGCCACCTGTTACAGAGAAGCATTCTTGTAAAGTTTAATATCTAAACTTTATATATTTATATATAAATGTCATGTGATGCTATACTTAAGGTTTACACTTTTCAACAGTTTTTACCTTCAGATACATTTTTGTCTAGCCTATTTTTTTTTTTTTCTGAAAAGTTTTTCTGTCTTAAAAACAGCATATTGTGATATTTACATCAGGATCTGTGGAAAGCCCACTGAAATTAATGACTTTTTTATTATTATTATTTAAAGAAGAGTAAGTTAGGCCTTAAATAAAGCACATACGAAATACAGGTTTTGAAGTTTGCTATTTTCCTTGGCCTATGCTGAGCCTATACTGATTTGGGAAACAGGAAAGTGTAAAACATACTCTAATTTTTCTGTTTAGTTACTCCAAATACAAGTCATTCAAAATTACATTAGAAAACATATAAATGTTACAGATTGACTTCCATTCCATGGCCTCTCTCTTCATCCTTCCCAGCTCTCCTCTCTTCTTACCTGCATTTATAACACTTCAGCAGAAGCTACATCTCCCTTTCATATTTTGGTGAAAATGTATGCTGTTTAGTGCTTCATTTTATAAAAACAGAAATGCAAACAGAAATGGAGCTCAGTCACCACTGCTGCGTAGTTGTCAGCAAGTAACAACAGGCATGTGCTTTAAAAACTGAGGAAAATGCATTTCAGCTTTATTCCATTGAACCTGGCCCTGATGTATTCATCTGTGCTTCCCTAGTGGTTGAGTTGCTTTCAGCTTTCATTTAATATTACAAAAGCCACGTTAAGAGCATAATATAACATTCTAGTTCTTTAACTGAAAAATTGAAGTTAGAAAAGAATTGGAAAAGTAATTCTGACTTTATATTAATGTATGAAAAACTGAATTACATTCTCATAAAAAATACAGCAGGAGTAGAACCAATACAAAGACATTAAAATGATTAAAAGCATGCAAGCTTTTGAAGCAGAAATACTAGATGTCAAAGGGTCAACCCCTGTGTTTTGATGGTAAAAAATAGAAATACATAAGGTAATAGTACATTAGACTAGAAGTGAAAACAGTATTTCTGCTTACCCTGTGTCACATTACAGAGCAAATAAATGAGAAAATAATCTATTGATAAGATTTAACTGTTTATTGCATTCATGAGAAACTATTCAAGTTATAAACGCGTAGTACTGTTATCACAGTGTTGTTGCAACATATGACCAAAATATGCTCTTCAAATAATGTTAATTGAAAAGAATCTAATGGATATATTTATTCTGATGAAAAGAAAATAAGTCATGAGGGTTGTTGGTGCTCTTTATTCATATTAATAGCTGATTCCCCACATTTTTATTTTTACCTTTGTAAAATTACCCTCATAATGCAACTACTTCCCAACTGGTAAGATCATGAGAGAAGAAAATTAATAGAACTGTGCAAGAAAACTACTTTCACTTGGAGTATACTGATATCTCTAGAAGAAAAGAAACATAAAGTCTGCACTTCTATTTACACTGAAGGTTACAGAACAGATGCTGCATTTACCCTGATGTGGCGATCAGACTATGGGTAAGCACCTGACCAGCCATTGTGTCAAAAAAAAAAAGCTTTTCTCTTGATTTCAGGTAGCCTAGTCCATGGAGGTGTAGCACTTGTTAGCCAATAGGGTGTAGGACTGCTCCTCTGTTCTTTATCAGTTCAGATATCCACCTACAGATATCTGCCAAATTGACTCATAGTTTCCACCAATTGTTATTTTCTTTCTTTTCTTTCCTCATGACAGATCACCAATCAAAGTCTGCTGTCTTGGTTTTCTAAATCATTAGTATAATTTATTTCTGTCTAACAGTGACACATGCTTTAGAGAGGATGGAAGAATTACTTGGATATACATGAAAGCAAGCATAACAAGCTATTGTGGAATTCATTGTAATGTATTATTATGAGAACCAATTGAGGAAAGTATATTCTTTTTGGCAATTGCATAATATAAGCAATTTATTATGTATTGCACTGCTAATCTATTCAGGATAGAAATATATCCACTCCAGCATGTGCTGTTAATTTCATTGTTGCAAAAGAGCAAAAATAGTAGAATTATTTTATTGTAAAAATACCAGTTCACACAATTCTTTCAGCTGCTGCATCTCAAAATAGGGATATTAATAGGCTTTTACATCAACTGTACTGTATGTTTCAGAGACCTAAATTTTTTTCTTAGAAAAATTCAAACTCAAGTGGTATCTTTACTGGTATCTAGTAAATCTAGTTTCAAACACCTGAATTAGATTTAATATTTTAAGATGAAAAAAAATTATCAATGGCCCTCATATACCTCTGTGGATCTGTTTTATGGAAACACAGTATTACAACATTATTGTACATGTGGTGTACTCAGGGAATATACTAGAGCTGTTGCTAAGTGAGAACTGGTTAGTAAGCTCAAAGATCCTTTTTTTTATTATTATTATTATCAGTTTAGGTAATTTAGATCTAAAGTCCAACTGATTTTTCAGCAAGGCTTAAGGTTTTAAGTCTGCTTTATTCCTGCAAAATAAGCCTAGATATTTTACTTACAAGCATCAGCACACTTCATCTGAAGTAAATTGACCTCCTTCCCTACATATGATCTTGACCACTACAGTGAAGTTGGGAGGTACAAACAAAATCAGAACTGTAGGACTGTTTACCCCCAGCACACCATCTTTTCTCAGCAGATATACCAGGACTGTTGTTCAATAAGAGAACCTGTTAATGGCAAGATCATCCTCACCAGTTTTAAAGAGCTGGGTACTGAAGCCTGAGTCACTGCAGGAAAAAAAAAAAAAAAAAAAAAAAAAAAAAAAAAAAACACGACTCTAGGTCTCTAGCTGAAGTATCATTTTTCTTTTCCTGCTTTCATGTTTCATGTTAGGGAATATGTTATGCCATCCCAATATTTTAAAAATTATTTTTATCTTTATTTTTAATACACACAGTTATACTCTGTAAGATACCATCTAGAGAACACAAGATTGTTAGATTTCTGTCAGTCCTCCATTTCAGTAACTGGACAGTTGTGATAAACTCTAGTTTTCATTGAAGTCTAAACTTCACTGTCCAATTTTCTTACTATTTTGGTGATAACTTACAAAAGGATCCTGTATCCTTTTGGATTTCACTTTTGCCACCAAGATTCTTGTCAGTGCTGTAACATAGAAAAGCTAATGGTCCATGCCATTCTGACTACTTCATTTATTTTCTGGTCTTTCAAAAATTAAAGGAAGTTAAATATTGGATCAAAAGTATTGTGTTGCTATAATTAAATATCTATCTGTATTTCTATGACAATAATCTATTACCCTGACTTTAGGAAGTATCAGGACTTCTCCCACATTTGGTTAAAATATGGCCACTATTTGAGGATCTAACTTCAGGTGATTATGTACACTTATCCTACAAATTCTTCAACTAAAAAGATAATGGTCTTTTTCTCATTTATTATTTCTCATTTAAACAATTGACAACCAGCCCTGTAAGCTACATGTGTGCTAGAACATTTAATTAAATTTATCTAGAGACACTCTCTGGCAGAGTAAACGTCTTAGAATGGTTTGGATTCCTGTTGATAGAATATCTTAGCTCCCAAAAATAGGGCACTCCCATGTAGATTGCCTATTGGGAACACACTCTAACCTGTGCCAACTTCCAAAACATGCCTGAGAACTGAGGGAAAGGGCATGTCCAAAACATGATAGGTGCTGTTTTTACAGTTTAACAGTACAGACAAGGAAGATCCAGTGCCAAGAAGTACTTCCTGAGCTTGTTTAATTTATTAGTGTAACTGTAAGTGAAATCTAGTTTATTCTAAAAGCATTCTTTTCCTCTTTCTTCAGAAGCATCTAATGAATAAGCCCTCCTTAGAACCTGAAGCATGCTTTAAAAAATAATAATAATAATAATAATAATATTGATGATTTCAGATGAAGCATTTTCTTGGTTTAAGGGAAGCATTTAGATCCAGGGATTCAGGGATTTACTCGTTTTTCTGTGGTTTTGCATTCCTCCCCTAAGAGTTTCTGTTTTCTTAATTGCTCTAATCTCAATTTACATCCCATTCCACTTATTTATTTTGTTGTTCTTTCTGACTGAGAGCAATTTTGTGACTTCTGCAATGGAAATATGACCATATTTTGTAATAGAAGAATTGGTATATATAACAATAATGAAGGTCTACATTAAATTGAATTTATTATTACTTTTTTATTTCTTTACTAAGCTATATATTGAAGTGATAAAACATGGTATGCTTTGTTTACATATTATTACAAAATATTATAGAGATATTTTAAAAAGCTGTTTATTGTCATACATGCCAATATAAAGATCACACAACACCACAGCCTGGAGAGAATCACTGCCTTTCTTAGGTTACATACAGACTCAAGTAAACCAATGCCCAGCTAGCTGTTCCATGGTATTGCTTTGGTTAAGTGTTCAGTGCAACTCCTTTTATGTAGTTACAGTGCACGTTAGCATAGTGCTAACAAAGATTAAAATCACAATTTGTGTTTGAAAAGAAAAAAAAAAAAAAGACAGCAAGCACTCATAAATTAAGATAAAGAGGGAGAAATATTTTCTAATTGTCAACTGGACATTAGATAACATTCCCTTACAAACAGGTACAAAATGGCAGCTTCTGTACAGGAATTCCTCTTAGTCAGTCTGGCACATCTATTTCTAGTGGATTGCAAATCGAAGCATATGCATTTTGTGAGCATGAATGTATCAGAGGTGTGACTGTGCAATGAGGGAAAACAGTTCTTGCAAATTCAAGGCATCTTTTTTTGTCAGTGGTGTTGTCACTCGATAAATTATTGTTCAGAGGGGAAAGTAATCTCTACATGTGACTATACCTAATCTCCATTGCCCACTCTGTGGACATATTCATTGTTTAGTTGACTTTGCTGGGGAGAATCAATTAAAAAGCTCAAGGAAAAAAAAAAAAAAAAAAAGGAAAAAAATCAAACTTCAAAGCTTAGTGGAAATCGCTAATTTTAATACTTCCAACCAATTCTCATTATGTATGAAATACACCATAGTAACTTTAATTTTCATATTATTTTTCTTCTTTATATTTAGACTTAATCTTAGGAAGAAAGCTTATAGGAAGCTGCTGAAAAATGCCAGAAAACTCAAAATATGGGGAGCAAAAAATGAAGCCTACAAACACCTGTTATGCTGTCATTCTCCCAGTTTTCAGAAGAAAGACACATATATGTTCCTGTCAATCTGTTAGCACTGAATAGCACAATATTCTTACAGATGTAAGATCTTCAATGCTGAAACCACAAAGCAATGTCGAGGAGTAGATTCAGAACTAGAAAAAGCAGGTTGATAGAAACAAATAAAAGTACAGGTACAAACTCTCTAGTGAAAATACTAGCTAGAGGAAGAAATATCTATGCAAAATTTCTGTAAATTTATTAGCCACAGAGAGAGGTAAACATAAAACCTCAAAAAAAAAGCTTAATTCCATTGCATTAAAACAATTTCTTGTTCCTCCAGGATATAAAACTATAAACTGTAAATCACAAGGTTTTTTCATGTTGGGTCAAGGGAGTAGTTTGCCATGCAGTACTGAATTTATTCAGGGATCTTCAGGGCAATTGGAAAGTAAATATGTATAGCAAAAAGCAGACAGGCAAACCATATGTTACAGCAGCAGCTATGATAAAGGAAAGGATATATGCATTAATCGCTCAATTGCTGAAATATTGTTCAATTAAAAAGATTTTTATAAGCCATGAAAAATTAGGCTACAATACGAAGCATGGCTTCTTGATCCCTACATAGACTGTGCTACTAGTCTTGTATGACAACAGTATATGACTATCTTTAAAATAAATGGAAGGAACAGAGAAATACTGGGATAAAACAGGAGGCAGTAGCAAAAACAGCAGTCTTTTTAATAACATTTCCCTGCTCTTTATTTAAATATGGATTAAATTTGGATTTTCCAAAATATGTTTTTCTTCCCTGTGTTTCCTTTTTTTAACACCTTGACCGGGCAGCTGTGGAGAGTAGTATGTCTGAAAATGAGCAGAAATATTTTAGAGCTACAGCAATTGCCTCTCTGCACAAACCTTATGTCACTGGAAATATATGCCTGTTTTCTTTCATGCTGCTAATGGGATTCATGTTTTTGGTTTTTAAGTGGAGTTGCAGTTTTAGGAACCTAAATAGCTCTACAGCCTGTACGTGACAGATGGAAGGGTTAATTTCAAAATAAAGGAATCTGAGCAAGCCTACTTTAATGTATGTAAAGAGGGAAAAAGATAGGAATGCACAGAAAAATCATTCTGGATGTTGACAATTATTTAATTTATAATAGTTTACGATATTTGCAACAGAAATACTTGGTATCTAAAAGTAAAACAGCGTCACTATGTTTTTGCAAGCAAAGAACTATAAAACAAAGTAAGTGCTTCATTCTAGAGACTTCTTTAGTGATTTTTTCCTAAATTTATATAATTTATCCTGACTACTTTTTCCAAAAAGACTCAAACACTACCACTAAGTAGATATGAATAGACAGAAAAGGCTTTTGAAGTTAGTAAGCCAAACAGAAAATGATCTATCATAGCTGTACTAAATTCAGTGGAATTTATTGATGAATGAACCTCTGGTCTAGTGAGGCTTGTTTGGGGAAAATTTGATATCTGATATTAACACAGCATAACAGAATACTTATTATGGCCATCCCCCCATTGGTCATTTTATAGCTAACATGTATTTCGGGGGTCACTTTCTGTCTTTTCCCTCTCTTTCTCTCTCTTTTTTTTTTTTTTTTGAAAAGCATTAAAAATGGCTTTGACTAAAATTTCTTGTAAACCATAGTCATGTCATTTCTCTTCTCCTTTAAAATGAGCATGCATAAAGATATATGCAGTCACATAAAAATACAAAAGAGGTGGTAGTTTTAGAACCATGTAGCTTGCTTCAGTGTATCAGTGTTTTTGAAATGTCTCTAGTTCTGCCAGATTATGAAAAATAGTCAGAAAAGCTGGTAAAATATTTCAATCTTTCAGTGATACTGAAAGATAACAGTGTGTTTAATCAGCTCACTTTTTATTCATCTGAATTGAAACGGTATTTTCCAGACCCACTGGAAAAAAGAAAATTCTTACCTGGTGATACTGTATCATTTCTCCCATGTCAGGAGCTTAACTGGTTCTTCAGACAGCACTTGTGGATTCAGAGGTTAAGATGATTCCTTTGTAGCTCTTTTTTGTGTAGCAAAAACACGGTCATTTGTATGCATGGTAAAGAGTCTTGTTTGTATTAATACTTGTTAGCAAGAGGTACTTTGTTTTTTTGATTTTGTTTCTTTCCATTTCTCTTCTCTGCACTCAGAGTGACATTTCAAGAGATATTCTTTCAAAGGAGAGGAAACCTTCTTTGAATACCATGTACTACATTTATAGGAGTTCTTCTTCCATTTAGATGCTCAAATAAGAACAAGGTTTTTGAGGTTAGCAGGATACTGACTGTTCTGAATTTATGGATCTAGTTGTAGAAAACATGATCCTTTTGATAGGATTGTGTAAGCTGCGTTCAGGTAACACACTGTGCACTTAGTGAAATTTAATACCAGAATTTGGCTTTATAGACACAGAAAATTAAACCTTCTATGATCCTTGGAGTTTCATAAAGATTTTCAATTTTTTTATATACATTTTTTTCAGTTCCACTGGAATGATAAAATACTGTAATTGAATCCTAATATTTAATTAATCCAAATGCACTTGGCTAAAGAAGATGATGTGTATCAGACATAAGGCTTTCCAACTCCATTTCCAAATTCTCTTTCAGAAGGTCACACATATAGCCTTTAGTGTTACTGTTACGTAAATTACACTCAAATAAGAACACTTCGAATTCAGTGTTACACTAGATCTGAATGTAGGCAAAACTAGTTTTAAATGAAAAGCTATAGCATTTATAAACTTGATCTTAATCCCTCGATAAGAATTCATGCTAAATAGTAATTCAAGATAGGGGTAAGCTACAGGAGGATGCAACATATTGAGAGAAAAGGTTTGTTTCTTCTCCCCAACTTTGTTTTCCACAGAAAACAAAGTAATTATTGAAAAGATGTAAAACTGTTGAGTTAAATGGCTCTTTACTTCTGTGGTTTTGTTACAGAGCAGTGATCCACTGTAGCATAAGGAATAGAAGAGGAGAAAGGGGATCAGGCTTAAAAAGGATTTAGTTTGGCATGACAGCAGGTACTCAGGAATGTAAGGAGATTTCAGGTTGTTTACACAAAAACACTAGATCTTCAAGACCTCTAATTTTGACTGTTTAGCACACTCATTATTGAACTTTCTTTCCATAAGCCTACCAATACAAAAGGTGAGCAAAAATGTTCATTGGCAGATATTCTTGTTTTATTCTGTCTTTCAGGGCTCCTACCTATATTTGATCTTTTACAAGTTCTTTGTAAAGCAGGACTTCAGGGTATCCAAAGGCTATGAATCTCTTTCAGGTCCTTCTCAAACACTGCTGCCATCTTGTTATACAGATAAACCACTCTGGTTGCACTAGAGTACAGATTTTCCTTTTGTTGTCAAGCTACATTCTTTACTCTAGAGTAGACATTTTTGAGGTGGTGTTTTTGTTTGTTTGTTTGTTTTGTTGTTGTTGTTGTTTTCCTCTCAAGAAGCTGCAGGTTGTTGATTTTTTATAGTCTTCTTCCTTCTCCCAATTAGTTTGATAAATACAATGCAGCAGCAACAGCAGCCATGGAACTGAATGATGCTATTTGTCAGTTACCTCCTGATGCGATGAAGCCAGCAGGAGTAAAAAAGCATAAAAGAATGCCTTTAAAAGAAGAGTAATTTTCTTAAATATTGAGAAGTGATTCTCTTGAGATAATACTTGCAATCAGCACCCAGCATGCACAACAGCCACATTCTGGAAGACAAAATTGGCTGCTTCAAAGAGTTCATCATAAAGCAGATGGTTGGGGTACTGCAGTTCTCCTACACTAAGTTATTAAAAGACAAATCACTTATGCTACTGAAGCTCAAACTGAGGTGTTCCAAAATCAAACAGTTCTTTTATAGAACAGAAAATAGTGAAGACCTCCATGTTGCTATTTGAAATTAAAGCTCTGGTCACCAAATCCACCCATATTATTTGGCTCACATCTTAGAGATGCTTTTCTGGAGATCAGCTTGAAAACTAGGACACTTTCAGAGACATAGAAATAACTAAGATGCATGCATGTAAGTAGAACAAAATAAAGTAAGGAAGAAATGAGAGATGATAGATGATCTTTAAGATCCCTTCCAATGCAAAACATTCTATGATTCATGTGATTCTATGAGAGAGGTAAGGAAAAGACCAGGATAAAGTACTGCAATAATTAGAATTTTTATTTGTAGAAGGAAAAAACTTATATTGCGATGGAATTATGGTATTGGTTATGAAATAGATGCTGGAAGAACAAGTGAAAGCTTCTGAGTTACTGATGAAGTACTACTCCTCGTTAGTCCAATTCCAGCAATGGTCAGCACTTTAAGTACAAAGACGATACCTATACCTATCAGCTCTGGCATTCAGCTTTTAATGGAATTTGGGGTACAGTATTATCCCTGAGATTGCTGTTTACTGCTTACACTAGAACTCATGGCAGAGCAGTATCCGCATGGCTGCACATTTCCTGTACTCAAAAACAAGATTAACTGTTTCTATCTATTCTAGCACTGTCAGTGCTATTTGTTATTACAGAAACAAACTAATTATTCAGTTGCTTTAAAATTCCGAATTTCTCTACTTTCCTTTCCTCTTTTTCCCATAGGACACATCCTTTTTATGCTCTAAATTTAAAGATAAGCTATCCTAAAATTCTAAATTGCCCAAAACATTATTTCAATTTTTTATACTGTTGTACATTTTTATTATAAAAAATATAAATTAAGTGAATCTCAGCCATTAAATTATTGAAAGGTGTTACTTTTGGTGGAATCAATGTGCAGGATGCAGATTGTTAGGGAGGATGGATGTGCTTCACATACAGCCCATTAGGAATTAAATTCCATGCCATTCAGATTGGATGAACAGCATGGCTGGAGACTGCTTATTTTGCCATGAAAAAAATAATATAAATTTTGAAATAAATAAATGAAGATTATGCTCTGAAATTAGTGTGACATTTCTATGAATTGAGAAGTACATTGACACATAATTTACTAAGCAAAAAATGCATATTTTTTTTAAAGTGGATCTCTTTTTTTTTAATAAGTGGAGCTCTTTTTAAAAAGTGATAAGTTTCAACAGGAATAATTTCATTCATTTCTAAATAAATAGATAAGTATTTTTTCTAAGTT